>JAYRBW010067830.1:0-27839 GCA_036023295.1 Invenusta paracnida | reverse complement strand
AGGCGCTGAGAGAGATGCTGTTGAAATGGTGACTGGAGGCGCTGAGAGAGATGCTGTTGAAATGGTGACTGGAGGCGCTGAGAGAGATGCTGTTGAAATGGTGACTGGAGGCGTGGTAGCAAAAAAGGTTGCAATACCAGGAATAGATGCAGCACTTTGTTTTAATAGTTCCCTCATCTTTGCTTTCTTATTGTCCGCTCCACTAAATTTTCGCTTTTTACTGGACATTTCTGAAAAATAATAATATCAATATTAAATTTAAAGATAAGATTAATCAATTCAAAATTTTCTAAGTTTTTCTTAAAATTATCAAAACCATAGAGATCGGACTCGGGTTAGCTTATATAGAGAGGACATATATTGATTATTTAATAGCAACGATTCGATTGGTAATACTGGGGTAAAATAGGTTAACTACCGTAGTTTATAATGTAAAAATCTAATAATTTATATATTTACTATATTTTAATCAACTTTTCTTAAATAACGAATGGTGCAGTGGTTAGAGCACTCAGTTTTCGAGTCTTGGGTCCCGAGTTCGAATCCCAGAACAGTCTAATTTTTTTTTAAATATTCATTTTAATTAAAATATTTTATTATGATGTATTAATCGTAAATTTAATCGAGTAATATTTAAAATGTCCAAAAATATTAATTATGTATATATATCTCAACTTCTACCTGCAGGCATTGTCACCTACTGATAGTTCTACCTATACTGATACTGTTGTCACTATAACTATTTTACTAATCATACGATAATTAACAACGTATTAAGTAATACTTAAAAATGTTTATAATTGATATATACTGTATATAATTTATATATAATTTATAATCTTTAAAATAATAATGCAAAGTTTTAAAAACTTACGTTTACAATAATTCTCCTCGATTTGTCCAAATTTGAAAATTAAATATATTATTTCTATAAAAATAATATATTTTAAACAAATAATTAAAAATTAGGCGCAACATATATAGGTTTTTAGAAGTCATTTTTTAAGTTTTTTGATAAGAGTGTATTAGATAGTAAATTTATATATGCTATGTATAAAAGGGCGCGAGGAGGCATGTGCCTCCTCGTGCCTCATGCTGGCTACGGCGCTGTCTCAGTATACCTATTCGCATCTAAATTCCTCGCGATTCTAACCTAATAGCTGTAGTGCGCGAATGAATGAACGAAAGAATGACGCAAATTGGAAGGGACTAACACTGAAGTTATTGTCGGAAATTCTTTTATAGTTTAAATTATACCTACCTAACTGCTATACCTAGCTATATTTCTTCAACTTGCTGACGGGGCTCGTTTCTCCTGTATATTATATATTGTTGTCTGTCTGTCAGCAAAAGTGAATCAATAAATACATTACCTACCTACCTATATTCTGAAATTATTCCTGTTGGAATAGCATCCTCCCCCGATTTTTTTTTCATGGTTTGAGAATGATTGTAATTTAATTTTACTCTGTCTATGGCGTTCGGGTTATCCTATTTTCTACAGCCTCCCTCTATTTCTTCTTTCATCGAAAATTCCATTTTTTCTGTCAATTTGTTTTGAATTCCATTAAATTTCCCGCTTCCTTTGAATGCTGACTTTCTTTCAAAAAAAGGATAATATTATAACAATAATAAATTTATTTCCCACACATATTATTTACAATTTTGTTTATTTCCTCCAAAGCGACAATTCCAAATATATATTTGTAAGAAAAGAATTTATAAGCGAAAAGAATTTTAAAGTTTCCATAAACAAAATTATTCTGTACTCTATATTCTCCGTTTTTTGTCATATGTACCATGAAAAATATCAATCAATTATTTCAAAATGCGAATATTTTAGCAAGAATAAATTTTAGTATAATATAGTGAATATATATATATATATATGCTATTTTAAATAATCTTTTAATAAAGTTAAATATTGACAATATATCAATTTATGAAGTTTTTTAATGAGCAGCATAGAAAAGTTATACATTCATAGTTTTTGTTGTGTAAACTTAATAAACTTTGGTCTTTACAAAATATTAAAAACTAGTACGAAATTGTATTTGATGGAAATTGTACATATATTGAGTTTAGCAACCTAAAGTATTATAGAAATATAATCTCTGAAATATCACATCAGTACAACGCGTAAAGGAGAAAATAAACACGTCTTGTGAGAACCTAATTGCAAATGTTATTAATAACCATACCTAAACATATTAAATCCAACAAAATTAACACACTCTTCATGGTCGTAACTTAATTTAAAATGTTGTTAAATATGATAAAATCGGGATTCAATCTTTTTGGTTGAAATTAGTAATAGTTTTAGTGGTCGATTATATAATGGACACTTATATGCCAATAATTCACAATGCACATATTTAAACTAAGAATTTTATCCATTATTGAAAAATAGAGATGATAAACTAGCATTCTTTACTATATGATATCCATTTTATGGAGAAAATATTTACACATCATTTATTCAGATTGATTTATTGCACCTATATATATGGTTCCAAGGTATACTAATATTATATAAACTATATAAAAGCTGTTGAATCACATTTATTTACGTATTTATTATTTAGGTATATGGTATATTTAATAATTCATTGCAGAAGAGAAGATTATAAGAAACAACAACATTTAACCGCAGTTCAACGTACGATATAATTCCAATAAATTGCTGTAAAAGAATAAATTATACATTAACGCATTATAACAATGCATATGAATAAATATATAGTTTTAACAATATCACATACGAAATAATTTCAATATATGTATACTAATAAGTGAAGTAATATACATAAATGTAATAAAAAGTAATAATGTTGAATTATTATATTTTTAACATGTAATATAAAATGTTAAAAAATAACTTATTTTTAAACATATGTAGGTATATTATAATTTGTCAAACTTTAATTTTAGTTTGTTCTGTGTAAAAAAAGAAAACATTTAAAATGTTTTATGATCCTTCGTAATTTTAACTAATTTTGATGATTTTGAACGTTATTCATTAATAAATTAATGGATTTCATAAGAACAAGTACTATTGAATTATAAATTTGGCGTTGTCACCAGTCAACCAGGCCAACTTGAAGTTCTAGATTAGTTGAATATTAAATTGTAAAGCGAAAAATATTGTGCAGATAAGCAGACTTATTAGTAATATACTTTTTGTATTTCTAATTTTTACAAAACATATACCTAAAAAGGAGTCAATAGTATTTACTTCCTCTTTGGTTAATCATCTTCTAATAAGGGAGTAAAATTATATTCCATAATATTATTTGAATTGTAAATGTATTGAATTGAATATAATATTAACCCGTTTCTCAAAGTTGACATTTTTTAACACATATTTTAACAACTAAGTTTTCGTGATAATAAAAGAATATCAGATCAAACTAAATCTATGTATGTAAATATAAATATGAACTATAAATTTACGGCAAATGTCTAAATATTACAATCAAATTCCACCTTTTTAGTGGACCCCAAATTAAGAATATATAGTAATCAAATTTGACATATATAGTATATAAAATATTACAATTTAATGAGCATACTATAAACTATACCTATAAAAATCTGATTAAAACCACAACTTCTTATATACGCTTATATTATAACGCTATAATCGATATCATATATAGCAACTCGCATGTAAACTAGAAATCAATTCGACCACATTTGGTACTTTAGTGCAAGTCCGAATAATTTAAACTATCAATATATTTCGAATTAAAAAAATATATATATATAGGTAAACCAAGTTTATCACACATGTCCGGTTGTATTATATATACACATTGAAATTGATCTCATTGTTTATGGATTTGTTGCTTATTCAAAATTTGATTCCATATTTGATGTACGTAGGTGGAATTTGATCACAATGTGTGCACATTTACTCTTCACTAATAGTTTGAATACCCATTCGATGGACACTGGTAGAATTTGCTTTGGCATTCTTCCACATTTCATCGAAAAATTATATACATATATATGTTAATTATAACATGTTAGGCAATATGATTACTAACTGGGTGTGCCCCAAAACTTTCTGTCGAGCTTTGAGATAATGGGATATACCCAAAAGTTTTATTTATCCTCTTCTAAAAAATTTTAAATTGTATTTAGTAATATTGATATGTAGTATTATATTATTAAAATGGTTGGATTATTTCGTATTAAAAGGAGAATTTGTCCATTTCAAAAGTAATATTTGTTACTGTTCTGTTAAAAGTATATGTTACCTTGATTACAATTTTTTTCCGTAATATATTTAGTTGGTAGAGTGTATTTTACTATGTCAATGAAGCTTCTTCAATTTTAATATACATATATGTCAGTGATTAATATATTATCTCTATGCAACTTTGAGAATTCTAATCATAACTGATTATGTATGTGATATATATAATGTAAATGAATACTCAATATATAGGATGATCATTTAACGCAAATATATTAACTAAATCGTAGAACATGATTTTCTACAATAAATAAATAATATGCATATATTTATAAATAAATAGTTTGTTTTTATTTTTTAGAACACGTATTTATTCCTAATATGTACAGACATGTGAACTGTAACTATATTTTGTGTGACAACAGAAGAAGCTATCATCTAGAGAAACGTATACTCTGCTTTTTTTATTCAATAAAGTAATATCCTAGAAATAATTTTACTTTTCTTTTCTCTCCTTTCTTTTCTAAATAAATACATATATTTTTATAAGCATTTATTTTAAATATTTTAAGCGTACTAAATCGTAAGTATCATTATTATTTCATAGCTATGTATTTATACCCTTTCACAAAATCGATTTAATTATTTTTTCATTAAGTGAAACAATATTTTTTATAGATTTGACTATTTTCCAAACTTAAACTGTGGAGAATGCATTGGCCAGATAAAAGCAAGTACAAATGGAAAAATGCGCATAAACATCTGTAGATAGTGAAACTGGAAAATTGAAGCAGAGCAGAGGGAGTAAAATAGAATTGTTTTTACAAATTAAAGAAAATTAGAATGTTTTCAATTGAAACTCAGGTTGTCGAAAGGTACCATAATCGCTCCACACCATCTGTTATAATTCCAGTTTCAAAACAAGACTAACAAAACCTCAACAGCTTTACTAGCCGACATACAGAAAAGTAGGTTTAATGCCATCACACAACGGACTCAATATCAACAAAAACAACAACAATAATAGCAAAATTCAGAAGAAAAATACAACTGCTCCAAATCATGGAGATACTGAAGCGTCCAGGAAAAAGATTGGGGTTCTATATTCGCAAGGGCAACCGTATTGATCGTCCACACGGGATCTTCATTTCGCATCTCGCGCCAGGTAGGGATTGCATACAGCAGTAGCTAGCACAACTACAATAACAACACTCACTCCACAACATCGATGAGGATAGAGTGGGAGAGGAAAATGGGAGAAGTTGGAGGAGGGAGGGAGGGAAAGGGGAGGCGACTGGGAGGGCAGCCTATTGCGTGAGGGAGATGAGATCTTGGCAGTCAATGGTGTATGGCTTCCCCGCTCTTACTCGCGCTACTATAACAGTCTCCTCTACAATGTTGTTCAGCTTATGTAGATTCCCCGACTGCTTCGACTAACAGTTCTGCCGTATCATACTCCCCGCCCCGTCCTACCCACGAAGCATGCTGCGTGCGCGGCCGCTCCTCCTATCTCCCGACTCCAAGCGCGATCGTTTTGTGCTCCTGGCCCCTCCTCTTTTGTGTTGTCATCGGCATCATAGTCATCATCAGCAGTAAACGGATTATTGATACCTCATTATCATAGTCGTAAACCACAGCAAAAATAAAATTAGCGAGCAAAAGCAGAAGAAAAAAAGCAGACGGTGGATACCTCGATGCTTCGGCGTCCACTGGGGGGTTCATCATTCGAGGACGACTGTTATGAGGATCAGGGCAGCAGCTCGCGTCGAATGCTCGAACTGAAGCGAATTCAACTGGAACAACAAGCCGGTGAGGACTCGAACGATAGTGGACTCTCCAGTGAACACTCGGCCAACTCTAAGGAGATTGCCGCCGCAGCTTCAGCCCTTGCAGCTGTCAACCATCATGGCAACCTGTCCTACCCAATGTCTGGCCAGCAACACTTCTACTTTCCTACTGCCCCTGCAAACCCTTACGACATCCAACCCCGCGTACACTTCGCTGGTGAACAGCAGCCAACTTCTTACTACCATCATCAAGTTCCCACTGGGACCACCGCCTACATCCAAATGCCTCTGCAGCAACAGGTCCTACCTCCTCGGGCTGGACTTGCTCTTCGCTACGGTCCCGTGGGCCCACAACCTCAATCCGTGGGTGGCCCACGGCCCCAGCAGTTTATTCAGTCTCCAGCGGCCCTGCCTAGCCATCCTGGCCAGTTCTATGATCAGTCTGGACAGCCGCAGCCACCGCCCCCGCGGCCTCGCTTTATGGCGCATCCTGGGATGTCGCTCCGTTCTTCTCTGCTTCCATCAAGAACGAATCCCGCTTCGCAAGCTCTTTCTCGACGTCTTGTCCGCGGTGGTGTCCCCATGGTGGCATCTGTCGACTCATCGGACAAGTTTTTGCAGCAGTGTGCCGGTGATCCCCTCGCTGGATCTTCTGGCGTGTTTGGTAGCGGTGGAGCCGACCACAGTATTTTAGGGAATAAGCTCTACCCCGGCTACAGTTCCGACTCGGAATTAACCTCTTATCAGCATAACAATATGGTGGCTGCGTATGGAGGGGTGGGCGGCCTACGTCGTCGACCCGGTCCATGCTATTCCTCTGGAGAAGAAGATTGCCATTCTTCACCCCGTCATAGTGGATCGTATGGCGGGGCCACAAGTGATGCTGGTCTTTATCCCGACATGACCCATCATCCTACCGCTAGGCGACTTCATCAGCTCTCATTAAGTGAGGACACTGCTTTGCACCCACCACCCGATCTGCGCTATCATTCTGGTAAGCTCATGATTTTTGTGTTCTAATATTAATTTGAAAGGTGATTTAAGTGGGTTTAGAAAGTGTGGTACAGTGTACTTACATTTGGAAAAAACTCAACGAATTTTAAATAAACTACATATATCTGAGTATAGTTTACTGCTAGATATGAGTTCTAATAAAGTTAAAAAGAAGAGGAAATTTTTATGGCAATGCCTAATCTTGATGTTCATCACTATATTATAGTTAATTATGATCGTTATACTGTGTATGAAAGAAGAACAAATTTATATACAAATAGAACACTATTACTGATGCCTATACACTAATATGCATTATGCTCCTAGTAATCCTTTTGGACTACATAGTTTTAGTACACGATTATAGAATATTTAATGACTTTTAAGCGAAATATTGGCCAGCTGCGTATAAACTTTTGTTTTCTCTTTTCAGCATAATAATTAATGCCCTATTATCTAAATGCTTCATTATCCACAAATTTATTGAATACACATGAAAATTAAGTGCAATCTTTTATTCTAAATGTTTAATCATAACAAAAGCAGACCTATTTATCTTGGTCCACACGTTCTTCTGTCCTTCCTTTTTTTTAAATTTATGATACATTTATTACACTAAAGTATACTGAAACGCATATGAATAAAAAGGCACTATAAAACCGTAGTTTACACCTATAGGAAATTACCAAACAACTTATATTAAAAACTACGGTTTTGTATTTAATTTATCTAAAAAAACACAGAATAAGTGTTTAATTATTGGATATAATACTAAACAATATAATTTCTATTACCTTTACGTAATGAAAAATATTTAATTTAATGGATTATTTAATTAAATTAAAAAAATCTCTCTTATACTATTTACTCCTCGAATACACTTCAAACTCTATAATTCATATATTATGAGACAAAACAAGTTGTTAAAGAGTGAATTATTTATTGAATAAGTAAAATATGGTGAAATAAATATAATAAGTGTATAATTCAAAAATAAAACCGTAGGAAGTCAACAAAATAGAAGCTTTGTTTATTGGTCGTCTATACCTGAACTTGATTATCTGTTATATAATATTTCTATTACATCATTATATTTAAAGAAATATAACAATGAAATATAATTCAATATGAATATAATAGCTCTGAAAATTCCGTTTTCAATAAATTTTATGAAGCAGTATACTTTGAATGTGTTACATAAGACTGCATGTCGTGTTTATATATGTGCATTTATGTATATGGCCATTGTTGCCATGCTCCAAATGTCAAATTTTTTGGAGCATGGGATTTTTGTAATCTCCATATTCATAAATACTCACAAAAAAAATTTGGTGCTATTATCCGGCGTGTAACGATAATTTCACTAAGGAACCTCACTATTTGTGTATGTATGCACTTTTTCGGCAATAATGTATTATTATAATTTAAATGCCAATTTTAATTTATTTATTTGTAATCTCGGTTTTATAATTTTGACAATTTTTTTCTAATGAACAGTTAAGGTATTGTTGATAACATGAGGTAACTCTTCAGTCACTATAGAGATCTGTGATTACTGTGGTGAGTAATATTTTTTATCCAGTAAAACAACTAATTACACTGCAGATCATACAGTTTCAATAGTTGATTTGTAATATTTATGAAATTCAGTCACTTTTTATACCAAAATTTCAGTGAGAATAACTGTGAATTTTAGCTCTTTCACATACATATTACTGATATTAATGAAATTGTTGAATATTAAATGTAAATTATCTATTTTCAATATTTTTTGTAAGTTTTTCTAAATTATATTATGTATTTATTGACCTATTTGACATATATGTTTTGATTTTAAAAATTAAACCGTAAAGAAGTTATATTTAAGGGCAGGCATCCTCGCTATATTGAGTAGTAATCATTTAATAAAGTGAGAATCAATTTTTTTAAACATATTATTTATGTTCAGTACGTATAATTTCATAGCTAAATTTCATATGTAATTTACTGTTAAATATATACATATATAAATAGTTATAAATTAAATAAAACAAAATACAGTAATATGTTCAGTATTCTGCAAAAAATACTTAATATACTATTTCTGAAATATTCCTTCCCACAAAAAATATATATGAAAAATATGTTATTTAATGAATGAATCATATTGCAAAAAAGTTAAAAACAAAAATAAAAGGAGTAATATTCGAGAAATTACAATTAATTAATAATATAAATAAAAAGGTATCCAAGAAAAGTTGAAATGCACATATTTCAATATATTTCAGATAAACTAATTATTATTGAGCATAAACGCCTTTTATGCAGTAATTAATTATGAAATATTAATTAAGCTCTTTTTAATTAATAGTAACACTTGTTATGATATTTTAAGGCTTACATATATTTTTTTGTATATTTACTCTTATCATATACAATGATGGTCTCTTTACAATTTTATTTTATGACCTATTATGTTGCGTTTTAAAATTATAACTGAAACATAGATTTAAGACATTTTAGGTAAATATTTTTATGTAAATAAATTCATTTAATTATGTTATTAAGTTTTATCTCAATAGTTATCACATAATATATCATATAATTTATAAGAAGTACATATCGTAAAAATATTCAAATACAGACATTTATCGGAAATGGATTAAAAATGTATAGTTACCATCTATTATCTTGTCATTTTGCCATATTTTTGTTGTAATTTTTGCTTCTCCTTTTCTTGTCACTTTTTGGACGCGTAAACTAAAACACATAGTATGTGAAAAATTAATATAATAATTATTTATTATTAATAAAACTATTTTTAACCTATAAGAGACAATGACTTTCAATTTATTCGATGACATTCCAAACACGCAATAAAAAATGTTTGAAATTATTTCAGCAAAAAAGGCTGCCATGTAAAACGGCATCAATTTAGTAACATGTATGTAAAGATTATTATTAGATAGTTAAATATTTATACAGACAAAACTTATATTTTGTAGAGGAAACGAAAAAGAAACCATTATAAGATATGATTGCATTTATATAAATTTTATAAATAAATAATACGTTGGATAAATTATATGAGTAATTATTAATTCAGCAGTCTCTAAATCTTCTAGTCCACAGAGAGTTGAGGTTACTTCAGACGATACTCTATAAGCCTTTCAGATGATTTTTTTACCAATGACAATATCTACTTATTAATATTATTATTTCTCTTTTTGATAAATGGTAAATACATATATATATATATATGGTGCCACGAATTTATATTCATTGTAATATGCCAGAGCTTTACATTGTTAGACATTCATACTAAGTCAAATAATTATATTTATTTAAGTTATATTATGCTTTGTGTGTATTTTAAAAGTTTGCACTAAAAACATCTTGAAATTTTAAAAGAATTGTTAAGTTTACTTTGCAAATGCTATTACAAAACCATAACCTTGTTTATGTACTAAATAGTAATTAACTACTAAGATTACTTGTACATAGGTATATATATGGTTACATATATACTGAACCGAATTTACGTTTCGGCTAAGTTGGATGCAGCCCATGGTTTTACATTCTAAGGGGGTCTCTTATCTGGCCTCAAAAATGTAAGAAGAGCAAAGGAAGATAAAAATACAAAAAAATATTACTAAATTATTTCATTTTTGTTATAATGGATATTTTTAGTTTTTTGGTCCATCTTTTATTGTACATGACTGTAACTACAAATTGGGGAAAGTCACAAATTTTGTCCAGTTCTGGGCTATATTTTATATAAATCTCCCTCTCACTTTCTCCCTCTCTCTCTCTATATACATATATACTATAATATATGTAGAATATTAAATTTATAAAATGTAACTAATTTAGCTAAATTGTTTATCTAATAATCCCATTAAATGAATAGAACAAATACTCATTTTTATATAAATAGATATAGGTAGTATATAAAGCGATAATATATAATTTATATAATATGTTTAAAACATTATATATATATAAATACATAAGTTAAATTGTATAATTGTATTGAACAATGCTATGTATATACTATGCGCTTACCGTGTATACTGTATTTTGATTATATATATAATATAAAACTTTTAATAAATAATGAGTTCACGTTAACGACTATCACGAATTAAACACATAAACGAATGATTGAAGCAATACTCTGATATAGTCAAATATTCTAGATAATACTAAAGCTAGCCATTAACAATCGCAATCAAAGAAGTCATTGTTTGAATCAGTTAAACACAGTAGTTATATGTGTTTCTATGATGAAATAGACTATTTTATATTCTGAATTAATGAAATCATTGTATTTCTGTATATTTGTGAGCTTAATAGTTAAGCTAAGCTGGCATTTTCCCTGCACCCTATGGTATACACACGAGTGAAAATTATCATCGCATAATGCTTTTTTCAGTTTGTTAGAACATCACGTATATATATAAATATTTTGATAATGATAGAAAATGGCAATATGTACCTGAAATTAATGAACCATTTATTATAAATTAGACAACAGTTTTAGTCTATATTTTAATTACATATTTCGCTAATTTGTATTTCCATTAGATACATATATGTATCGTTATATTTGTAAATTGAATAATGGTAAATAAAAGTTAATCCCAAAATATTGAAAGTTATTTGCGATCTTGATTATTTTTCCTATTGCTATGTAACATGAAAAATTATTTTTTGATTGTGAAATTATTTTACAGGATAATTTGTCTAAGTAAGTTAAGAAATATATGTATTGTAGCTCATTAGCATTGAATATCTTCTTTCGGGTGAATAATACTAAGTAAAAATATATAATATACCTCAATTTATTTCATGAAAATCTAAATATAAAAATAAATATGAAAAAAAAATAAATAAAAAATATTTTTAGATGATTTATTTGTGAAGTAATTACTTTGTTTCTATACTAAAAATAGGTGTATATCGACAATTATGAACATATTTTGTTTAAGAATTTTTTAAATAAAATATAAACTTCTTTTTTCATTCTGCAAATAATAGTATCTATAACACAATAGCGTATCAAAATTGATGCTCATAAGATGTTTAAAATCGATTTAAAATATAAACTACCGAGTCTATGTTTTATATCACTATATAAACTGTACAAAAAGTTAGAGAAAATTGAAGCGTTTGAATTGAATGAAGTAAGCAATAAAATCTACTATTTATTCAATGTAAGTTCATTTAAACTCAAATTTTATAAACATTTTGTTCCTTGATTATAAAAAAACATATATGAAAAACAATTTGCTTTAGTCCTTATACATTTTTATTTACATAAAATAAAGATCAAAATTAGTAAGTGGAGTTGTGCTTTGAATTTCCGCAGATCAATGTAATTCTTGCACTATTAATTGTAGATATTACTATTTATGGCGTGCGTTCTCAGAATGTCATTTTCCCATCACTTTGAGTATATTGTTTTCCTTAGCGAATCAAAAATAGGTACCCCGATAAAAATATATCCCGTAAAAAGTAACTGAGGCGCTATTATAGGTATATATGTCAGTACCTACTAATACTTATTAATAGAAAGTCTACGACATTTAGGTAGGTACATAGATATATACGTGTGTAAATACATAAGGCTTAAAGTATTCTGTTATTGATGAAAATATCAATATGTATAGAGACACATAACATTGACTGCATAACCAACCTTCTGTCAATTTTTGAAATTTTTAAGTGAAGAAAATCTTTCTTTAATAATGCTACTATATTTGTAGGTATATGTAGGTATATACACATCTTAAATATATGTAATTGTATGTATCGATATTATGTGGCGTGTACTCTGGCTCTAATATTGATCTTCTAATTTAACATGACGTTAAGCAAAAGAGGTTGGAGAACAAAACCAGAGACGGCAGACACGAGGTGAGGCGACAACTGAGGATAGAAAACTAAATCTTCTTCAAGACAACGAGGCATAATACTGCAGTAGCTAGTTGAACGTACGGTATAGCTTTAATACGACTGATCTACCAGACTTTAGTAAGGCGAGTAAAGTGTTGGATATTAAGAGAGAGAATGAGGGGGGCGGGGGGTACAAAAATGGGAAGAAAATTTGAATTCTATAGTCGTTGTCGTTGGTATAATATCCTGTTATTTCTAGCACTTGTATCCTTGTAAGTTCTATCCATCCATTCTATTACATTTTCTTTTTCTTTTTCTTTTCTTTTCTATAATTATATAAATTCTCAAATACAACCAGCACTGTAATGTGAATTAAATACCACAATGTTATTATAAGTCCAAATAGAGATCTAGCATTTTTGTCTATCCATTGAAAAGTTTATAGTTTATATGAATTATTTTGGGCATACTTGATAGACACTTTTTTCACAATAATATCACATGATATATTTAAAAATGCATTTGAACCATTTTATTTAGGACAAACGTCTTATTTCTATGTCTTAAAATGAGGCTTAAATGTAAAGCGTTAAAATGAAAATTAGAATAAAAAATAAGTTATAATTTCTATTTGGGAATAGGGTATTATTATATAGAGTGTACCTACTTCAGCTTATTCATTATTATAGATTCTAATATTATAGGGATGATTTAATAATAATTCAATGATTTAACTTAATAATAATGGTTACCTAAATATGCAAATAAGTTTAATTTAAAAAGCGTTATAAGCTTTGATATTTTAATCAGTAATTTTGTTAAGTCAATAATTTTTTAAATTAATTTTTAATAATTTAATTAAAATCTACAATAAAAAAAGTAAGTAAATTGTTGTAAAAATTGACATTGTTTCAAAAATTTATAAATAAATATTAGATATTGAATATACTATAAAAAAACTTTTCTAAGGAATTAGGATATTTCAAATATTACATTTACACACAACAATATCATATATATTTCATTCAGTATTGAAAAGGAAATCAATTTATTTTATTTCATATTGGAACCATAGACGTTGGATTATATTCGATCAGCAGTGGTATTTGACTGAACTACGCTTGAGATTTTATTGGTTAATTGACTAATATAAGTAAATGTGCTTGAATTAGGTTACATTTTTTATTTGTATTATTTAATATTCCCTCTACAAAAAGCAATAACAAAAGCAGCAATAGTATTATTGATTTATTTATCGATTGGATAACCCCCTAAGATATGAATACCCCTCATGTGTGATGAAATATGATAGAAATATCGGCTCTATTTAATTCTATTTCTATGGGATAAACTTTTAGTCATGGCTTAATCAGGATAAAACAATTTAAATTTTAGATTGTTCATCTTTATAACTTATTTAGTTTTTATTTTATGTAACAATTAGTTATTTAATCTTATTTTGTTTTTTTACTTTTATCTTTTGACAAAAGCATATTTTATAAAAATATATATATGTATTTTATTTACTTGAGATTGAAAATGAAAGATTGAAATTTTATGCATAAATAATAGATTAATTTTTTTAATTATTATATTAAATAAATAATAATAATTATGAAATTGTATTAATAATTAATAATACGTTTTATATATATATATATGATATGTATATTTCACGTACATACCAATTGCATATAAATTATCTAAAGAATATGATATAGATATATTAATGATCAAATATTAATCAAATATAATAACTATTATAAAATAGTCATAAAATGATATTCACAAAAGGTTTATTAAAGTTAATAAATTTTCTAACAAGAGTTTGAATAAATATATTATATTTTCACTATAATTATAGATAAGTAGTATATTTTTTTAGTGAACTTTTGATTTCAAAAGACTGAATTTTTATTATGAAATATGCATATATAAAACATTAAAATGAATAATGCTGATGAGATAGAATTTTAATATATTATGTGTGTTTCGTTGAAAACGTTTGATTAATTGTTATTCAAAATGTCCTCATAAAATGCATTACCTTCTTTACAGAATGGATTTTAACATAAGTAGTTTACGCGGTCCATTATTTTTTTGTAAAAACTATTTTGAAAGTCTATCCTTGAAATTGAGAATTTATCCTTTTGATACCTACTTATAAAATCATTCGTTAAGCAGCATATAACAAAGTTTTTATCTTCAGATAGAGGTACTTATAAATAAATACAAAGCAAGAAAATGGGAAATAATTTTGGAGAAATAATATGTTTATAAAAATATTGACATACATATAAATGAAATATTTAAAGATTAAGCTGCACTCTATAAGGAAGTCTTTCTAAGATCCCCTTTCTTATGAAATTCGTACACAATTTTCTTTTTTCTTTGTTCTTATAATTACTTGTTATTGTATAAAAGGCTCTCATTGACGACATAATATATAGTCATCACTAAAAGGTGCATTTTATGTATCTCATGCATGAAAAGAAGGATTGATTTAATTAGTCTATTTACCTGCATATACAGGTACATATTTTGTGTGTCTAAAGAAAGCATAGATTTGGCTGAATTGATGAACATATAGATATAGAATATATTAATATGTATTGTATTTAATAATACATGGTATAGAAAATACATGCAGAATTTTGTAGGTATGTAGGTTTGCAGGTATGTAGTATAGTAATATGCGTTGAGTACACGGATAGGTATAGCAATATATATCAATTATGTATGTAAATATAATTGCATAATTGCATAATGATATATATATATATATGTTTAACAGGTTGTCTATTTATGTATATATAATTACAATATAGTTATATAGTTAAAAATATATTTATATACTTTAAACAACTAAATATATTATGTCTTTTATATCTGCCGAGATCACATACAACTGTACTGTGGTATTTACACACACATATTATATTTAAGACACTTTAAAATGCATTTTCAAAAATAAAACAAATATTATATTCACTTGTATTGTATATCATACAATAATAGGTCAAGATAAAGAAAAAAGGGTAATATGCCAAACCATTTCAAGAAAATATTGTCTCTAAATACATACGTGACGGAATCGGCATTAGGGAGTCTGTGTATGGGTACACATCTAAGAGCATAGCTAGGTGCTCAATTTATGGGGACATATGCACGTACATATGACTAAGAATGCCTTTCATCTAAAATTAAGGAGAATATATTATGTATATTATACAGAGAGAGAGAGAGAGAGAGAGAGAGAGAGAAGAAAGGAAGAAAGAGAAGGATTCTAAATCTCTAACAGAATAGCGAAACGAATTGGTGATGTCTGTTTCTCCTCGTTAATTCTCTTTCCACTTCCTCTTCTTTGTGTATTTTCTTGTTTAAGTCTTAAGACTCGAATATGTGTATGTATGCTCGAGAAGATGTATATAGCATAGAATGAAATGGTAGAAGAAAAATAAAATAAAGAGAAAAGAAAACGAAGCAAGATGGGAAACCCAAGAAATGTAGGAGTAATTTAACTGCTCCTATAATATGAAGATTGTTTCCTTCAATGGCAATTTCATAGAGCGAGGTTTAAACACATTCACAGAAAATATGGGTGTGTACATCAATCTACCTACATACGTAGCACGTACCCTATACATAAAGACCAGAATTCTTATTCTACTAAGCCTTTCCCCAAATACCCACATCGTATATGTATATACCTACTGAAATGATAGGAAATATATGTTCGAATGAATGTTGCAAACTCGGTTTCTGCACAGTACCTACATAGTCTAAGAGCAATGTATATTACAGATATGATAATTGAACCAAAGATAAGGGTAACCAAGAGATACATTATGTACCCTTACTTTCAAAGATATTATGAATGCGACTATAGAGTATATTTGTGAAATACAAAGTATTCAGTGTGTATGTAATAGATGCACATCTCTCCAATACAAAAAATATATTAAATAACATATTATTATAGGGGACACTGAAACCTGAAATTTTTTTAAATATAAATCCTAGAATGAAAATAATGAAGATATCTTCCCAATAACTAACATGCGAACCATTTTTCCTATGCATATACAAGTTGTGACCATTGAGCCAGATCGAACGCGTGATCAGATCGAAATGATATATTACAAATTGATATATAGGTACATACCTATAAGCATTATATCTTAGTGACTGAAAATATCGATGTTCATAAACAAGCATTTAGCTACAGAAGAGTTTAAGATAAGAATATAATGTAACTAATACCAATACTAAATATACATTTTAAGTCTTTTGGAAAGTCTTTATGAAAAGTCTAAAACTTTTGAAACCTCAAAAAAGTTTAATTATGTGAGTTTTCTGTGACATTTAGAAGAGGAGTAAATTTAGTATGTAATTTTTTAATTTATTAAAAATAGTAATTTAATATGTCATTTTTAATAAAAATATCGTATTTTAAAATAAATACTATTATGGGTATTTCATATACACAATAAAATGCATTATATAGAAATATAAATAATTTAATTGAAAAATTCAGTATAAATCATATGTCAGATATCTATAAATCACAATAAAAGTTTGCGTCAATTACATTTCAGTACCTGCTTTTTTATGAATTAATAAAACTCACATCAATATATTACTAACACTCATGACAGTAGTAGATAATATATCACCATTCTTCTATCATACATGTTATCAACAGATAACGACATAGAAAATTATCGCGAAAATTATACGTATCTCAACCGGGAATCGAACCCGAGTCTTCCGGGACTACAACATTGGGATACTGGCTAATGATCACGATAAGTGCTTGTTATATAATATACATATATAAACGAAGGCTAAACAGCCACCGCAATCCGCCAGCTTAGCGAAGGTGTTACATAATAACACGGCAATATTAAATTAATAAATGGCGTTTATTATCTGTTGATAGCCTGTATGACAGAAGAATGGTGTTATAGTATCTACTTCTGTCATGAGTGTTAGTAATATAGTAAGATTGCTTGGATGAGAAGTTACTTCAATTCGTCATCTGGCCCTCCATTTATTAATTTAATGTTGTCGTGTTATTATGTAACATCTTCGCTTAGCTGGCGGATTGCAGTGGCTGTTTAGCCTTAGTTTATATATGTATATATATACCAAGCACTTATCGTGATTATTCGCCAGTGTCACAATGTTATAGGTAGTGGTAAGCATAGCCACCAGGCAAGTGGAAGACTCGGGTTCGATCCTCGGTTGAGACACGTATAATTTTCGCGATAATTTTCTATAATTCCTTCTGCCAAGGAATATTTTGGTACCAGTTTGAGCAACCAAGGTTGTTATACATCATTTTAAAGGTCTTATACTAAAGATTTCATAAATGCATGATAACCTCTGTGCAGAGTAGCTGTCATGAGATACGGCCATTTAACAGATTTCCTATGTTAAAGAACATTTCTGTTTTTGGTCCAATTTTCGTGAAAACAGACATTTTAGAGAAAAAAACTATTATAAACATGTTTGAATAGATTTATGCATATCATTTTGTTCCTCTAAGTGTTTTCTACACAATACAAGTAAAATGAGATGGATAAGTTATACCATTTATTTTATATAACCATTTGAATATTAGTACTAAAGCCTATTTTAGGCATTAATTAGCTTGAGAACTAATATTCAAATCTATATAGAAAATAAATAGTATGACTTACCCATCTAATTTCACTTGTATTTATTATGTAGAAAACACTTAGAGGAGCACAATGATATGCATAAATCTATTCAAACATGTTTATAGTTTTTTTCTCTAAAATGTTTGTTTTCATGAAAATTGGGCCAAAAACATAGAAATGTCTTCTATTCTTTAAAATAGGAAATCAGTAAAATGACTGCATCTCATGACAGCTACTCTGTACAGAAGGTTAACACACATATTAGCTTTCTGAAAATGTATAATAACCATGGTTGCTCGAAATGGTACCAATGAATCCAAATATGGGGATTGCTCATGAACCATTGCTTCTTACACTGCGCCATAAACGAAGGAATTATATACTTCATTAGACTATAATGATCGAAATGACATATTAATCTCTATAAACAAGTTGCGTTAGCCCCTAAATAACTCAAACAACATTCTAATAATTCTAGCAATGCTTCGCAAATATCACCGATTCGAGCGGTTTGTTATTTAAGAAACTGGCCGTCGAAGAACAAGTTATGACCACTATTTAGTTAAAAAAACTCGTAATGTATAACTGGAGTTCTAGAAAATAATTGATTTATTAATGTTACAATTGGAAGATACCCTAAACATCGTATTTGAACACAATATATACTATTTGTTGTACCAATTATCTCTAACAGTAACCCTACAATTTTGTGGAATAAGAAACAGATCTAACCAAATGATATAAAAATAACGCCGACCAAAGCTATGGCGTTACAAATTATACCGTAAAAACCAATAAATAATCGTATCTATATAAAAAGACAGTCTAATGAATTTACATCAAATTAGTTGGTTTATAAATGAGTGTGTTTCTTACGCCAGATTAATTAAACACCTTAAAGCTCGCAGCGTAAGGAAAACTATCACACTTGAAATCTATTTCAGTATAACTCAGACAAGACAGTGATTATACTAGACTATTAAGACCAGAAAAAGACGATAAACTTGAGATAAAGTCAGAATGATCGGAGCAGGATTTAATTTGACATTTTTGTTTGATTGTGCACTGTGACCATTAAGACCGGTACCAATACTCTCTTAAGTACCCCCCTCCCACCAAGAAAAAGTGTTCTTACACACAAAGAATGAAATAATTATCTTCAGCACCCGCAGCAAGAGTTTTTCTTCAATAAAAAAATACAGGCATAATAAAAGCAGTGATTTATACAATCTAAGCATATATGCAAGACAATATCTCATTGAATTAAACATATACAATTATAAATTCATAAAAAAGGCAAAGATACAAAATAAATGCGAATTAAAAGTGTAAATATATAAAATCAGTTAATGAATAAATAGTTCACCCAAATCTATGTAAATGCGCAACTCTCAGTCAGCCCCGATGTGCCTCATTCTCCGCACCAGCCAGATGTCCTGCTGCATCAGAGTGACCCTTCGCGCGTGAATGGCGCACATGAGGCCCTCCTCGAACAGCGTCACCAGAAAGGCCTCGGCAGCCTCCTGGATGCAGGCCACAGCCACCGCCTGCCACCTCAGGCCCTGCATGTGAAACTCGCCGTAGACACGGTTCCCGATCTCCTTCACGACCCGGCAGAAGGGCAGCTTTCGGAGCAGAAGTTCCGTGGACCGCTGGTACTTGCGGATCTCCCGGAGGGCCTTGTGACCATATGGTCGCTTCTTCGGCGGGGGTTCCTTCCCTCTCCCGACCCTCCTTCTAGGGCCCGCTGCTGCTCCGGCATTGTTGCTACGAGCGACAGTGTTGCTACGAGACGTAGACGCCCCACCACCGACGGCGGCGGCGGCATTGTTGTTGCGAGATGTGGCCGCCCCACCAACGGCGCCTTCCACGCGCTTCTTGGGCCGGGTTTGTTTGCGAGCGGAACTGCGAGAGGAGGCCCCCGAGATACTCGACAGATTGAGCTGTCTGAAAGCGGAAGAGAATAATAAACACAGAAGAAGGTTAGAAGTGTTCCCACAGATTGTACGACCATATTAATAAATATTGATTACGAGATATGGATTAAACTATCTGTTAAGTAAAGTGTCTGTTAAAGCAAAGTTTAATAAAAAGAATATGTGATTTGAATTTAATTTGAAAATCTCCATGGGAGAGAGAGTAAAGCGAAAAAGTTTCAGTGTTGTCAAATTGTCAGTGTTGTCAGGGTTGTCAGTGTTGTGAGGGGAAGCGAATTGACAAGTCGGGTGGGTGGGCGCCGACAGGAAGCGATCTGGACTCCTGTGTTTGATGAGGTGACAAGCGAGGAGGTCTGGAGAGATTTGGACTCCTGTGTTTGATGAGGTGACAAGCGATGAGATCTGGAGAGATTGGACTCCTGTGTTTGATGAGGTGACAAGCGATGAGATCTGGAGAGATTTGGACTCCTGTGTTTGATGAGGTGACAAGCGAGGAGGTCTGGAGGAATGGAACTCCTTTGTTTGGTACATATAGCATTGGTCATAAAATTACTAATCAAATATTGAGATTAAATCACGTAGATTAAGTCGTATAGCCACTAGCTAACTAGATGTTGTAATTGTTAACAGATTAATTTAATAATTAATAAACTATTCCAATAATTATTTTGATTGTTTTCACTGCCTTATTTTTGGCACAACAATTCAATTATTGGGAGATTTTAGAGATATTGTTATTATAATTTAGTTAGTATATTTTATAACTGAGTAGATAACAGAAGCAAAAGGGAGGACATGAAAGGCCGCAAAAAACTCGGTTGTTCTATGACTATGGAATATTTCACAGTGTTAAAGTCTCGATAAGATATGCTCGGATCAGATAGTATTCTTGATTTGAAAACTCTCCTCGCATCTCGCCTGCACCAAGTTATGTAGGCCCTGTTAAGTAGACGTATTCGAAGCAATCGATACTCCTGCATTGAGTTGCCTTAATTAAGAATGCTGTGTGCGGCGTTGTACAACACAACAATATAATTTCAATCGCTTGTTGCCGTTTGTCTACATTAAGGCCAGTACAGCGGAGTATAGAAGACACTCAATCATACTGACACCACGTTGAGGTCGCTTCCTTCTAAGCCCAAGTTACTACATATAATTATGTCTCCATGGTGCGCGTGTTGTTTGTGCAATGGGCCCAGTTCACCAAGAGCTACCTTCTATGCTGCCAGACAGCTGTCTCAAGACACCCCCCCCCGCTTGTGAGAATCCTGTCTCTAGCTACAATGGAACGTACGTACAAAGATTAAATCATAGACTGGCACCCTGTCTGGGAAGCGATCGATAACTTGGTCTCGTCTCTTGTTCATCTCACTCATTCACAGATAAGAAAGAGCGTCACTCGCAGAGTTAGCATATTAGCGTGTTTAATGCTCTTGGTAGACCCCTGTAGACCTCGATAATACACGTTTGAACACGTCTTGAGCACCCAGATATTGCACGAGGGGCACTGGATTATTACTCTTATAGATTTTATCTTACAAGCTGTTCTATATTTGTCGTGAAAATGGTCTTGTTCCGGCGCCTTAGGTTGTCATAGCTAGGCTCTCTACAGACAAGTTGGATATTACACCTACAAGAATGAAACTTGGAACAACTTGTCAGATAAACAAATTAAAGAATACCACACTTTTCATATAAATTAGATGATTCAGAGTTAAAACTATCGCATTGCACCACAATTTATCCCACTAATAACTATCCGTAAAATTACTTTTTTGCACAATTCTGCTGGCGATATACCCAGGCATGAAATGCTCTGCCGGCGATATACCTCAGCTTCAGTCATACACGGAGGTACGTCAATGAATCCATTCCCCTATACCTGCCATGTATTTGTTGTCACTATGCTAAAGCTGCACACTCTCATTCGTCTAGCCATCGCTAACCAACCATGTTTGTTGCTAGACGTATAAAATTATAAACGCCTAGATACTATTTAGTGGCTAAAAAGTTCATTGTTTTAAATTATTTAACGCTTTACAACTATTTATACATTTATTTTATACCATTTAGATTATTATAACCGTATCTATTATAAGCGCAAATAAGAATTACAAATTAGTTAATAAGCATTATTTCATGTTATGATCTTCATTAAATTTAATGAAAATATGATTCTATAAAACAATAAAATATGATCAACCGCAGCAGGGGGCAATAGCAAATGCACCTAACCCTTGTGAGAATGTTTTCATTGACAACATGGGACCACTGTGGTTACGACTTTTTGCTATCTACAATCTCTGCAGTTTTCCTTCCTACATGCGCCTGTTTATTTATTACTTTCTTAAGATAATTTTTCCGTTTTGTTGTTCCTAAATAGGTACAACTGTTGCAAAAGAGTATTCCACTTTAGTGAATTTTTCCTTTCAACTATTCTTATTACTGTCGCGCCTTTCTACATTTAAATAAAAGCATAAACGCAAGTGATCCCTTTTTCAAATACGAACGAAAATCGATAATATAATCAATAACAAAACGGACCTAACAGATCAACACAACCAAAGTGAACTATCTAAAGTATTAGAGAGAGAGAGAGAAAGCTTATGTAGCGAACTTACTCATTTTCCGGCGGTGGTCTGCGACGATGAAAGGGCGTGCTACTGGCCAGCGGCATCTGACAAGGAAGGAAGACCGCGTTATGGTGGGTGTCATTTTAAGAGAGGAACATGTAGACAAGAGGTTGTATAAAAGAGACACTGCATCTCAGCATGTGCCGCTTCTAGGCCTCTGAACTTCTAATACAAATTACGCCAAATGTATTCCTTCCTACTTTTTAGTAAATTATACTAACAGTTATTTATAATTATTTTACGTAATACAAACATACATGTACGCATGAATTTTTATATTATACCGTGTGTGTATATTTCAAAATGTTAATTATTATCCATTATCACAATTTATATTTCAGCTTGCATGGAAAACGATTAAAGCCAATACAGAATAAAGCAATGGCTACAGATTCCCGAAACATATTTAGAACAGAAGGAGCATTACAACGATGCAAATCAGAGTATGCTTGAAGGTCTTTTATCTCAACAGGAACCCCTATCAAACGTTTATGACGACGATCATTCACCGATTCAAGAAGTAAATGTTTAGTATTACTAAACTAAATCTTTGTAAATGAATCACTCTTGTATTTGTGTTGTTTATAGGTGATGACCAATCAGGACAGACCACTTCTTCCCGTCTAAACTATGCCGAGCTTTTCCACACCAAGAAAATAAAGTAATTTGGAGAAAGAGCATCCCATAAAATGAAAATTTTAGAAGAAGAGGTCAAGATAAAGAAATTACAATCGGAGCATGAAATATAGACGTTGGATAATTTAGATAATGTTTACAACTATATGTACTTGGTTGACTTATCTTTTTTTGTTTTTTTGTTATACATTATCGTATATAATTATTATTATTAGAAGAAAAGGATTTTATCGACCAATTGTCGATCAATCAGCATGTCGAATAATTGGTTCATTTTCTAGGTAATTTAAGTAATCCATTAAGAACTATCAAAATGATGTTATTCCTGCTATCTTGCAAGAAGTGATTTCTATCTATTATATTAGTAATACTTATTCTGCAGAATAAATTATATTTATTCCATAAGTGACAAAGTGCAATGCAATTTTATTCTTCAGAATAACTTATTCCACTCCCTACTTAATAGTTAAAAAGTAAAAATTTATTTGATTATCTGGCAAACGTAATTAATATTATGTCCAATTAAAATACTGATTTCTATGGTTAGGAGGGAGAAATAGATTCTGGAATGAAACACTTTTATAAATATACTAGTTGTAAGCTCCAAGAGCAGTATTGATGCAATTACTGACTGATTAGTTTAAGTCAACTGTCTTATTATATTCATCGCTAAAACTATTATTATTATACCCCTTTAACGAAATTCAATGGTTCTACTTTAATGATATGCAACTTTTGACAGTCATATTTAATCTACTTTACAATTGACAAACATTTACATTGCATGTTCACATGA
Source organism: Invenusta paracnida (assembly GCA_036023295.1). Lineage (NCBI taxonomy): Eukaryota > Metazoa > Platyhelminthes > Proseriata > Coelogynoporidae > Invenusta > Invenusta paracnida. The sequence goes on along the minus strand of JAYRBW010067830.1, from coordinate 3,313 downwards.
AACTAAATCTGCGCTCGTATTAATTTATTTCACCCAATAATTCCATCCATATTGACCCAACATCTAGCTAGCTGCATTACCAGCGTGATGGAATAGACTTCCTCATTGACCGAATTTCGCTTACCTCTCTGATTCTAGCTCACCTAGACAACACAATTATTGCTTTACAAGGATCTATTAACGTTATTTGAAGGCTTTAGAACTTGTCAACAAGGCGGAATATATCGCAAGGTTTTAGTGTTCTCTGGACGCAGGGACAACGAAGGTAACATACAACAAAGGACAAACATCCTTCATTAGTCATCATTCAAGGGATACGAAGAGGAAGACCTCTGAGCAAAAACGTTCACAATCTGACAGATGGAGAATAATGGTAAGTTTATAAATTGTAGATATTGGCCACAGTGATGTGGAAAACATTGTCCAGCCACTCTTGTCAACTGATCTATTGTGGTGACCAGCAGTGTTATAAGTGTCAATAGAGGCACTTAGATATATATTTTATATTATCTTGTTTAACTATCCTAAATCCTATTTATTGTACCTTCGACAGACTTCTTTATTTTATGTGGTCTGGACTTTCTCGTGTTTCCTAAAATATCATAATTTCTCCGCTCGCCATATAATTGGCACCCAACATCCCTAGACCCTGTTTATAATATCGACGCCATCTTGGATTGTTCCACTATTTATAGATCTTTTCAAATATGCATGTGATTGAAAGTGACTCCCCATTTAAAACATCAACTGTGCCTTTTATACATATTTCATTCGTAATATTATTATAATGAACAGGGATGTGTATTCACGCCTGATTGGTCTTTACGAAAGAAAGATTGACATTTTAGTAATAAAAACCGACTGCCATCTATTGATTCCAAGAAAAAATAAGCTTGAAATGAGACGTGTATCACTGCTGCGTATGGAGTGATTTTTACTGCAAAACAAAAAGAAGACAAGTGGAAATATGTCAGAAAACAATCGAAAAAAGAATGCATCGTTTATTAAGAAAGACGGTTCACCACCAAAAGAATTGAGTGTTCCAGAAGAAAGGGTTATAACTTTACTTGGTGAAACAGCAAGTCTTAAAGGTATTACTAATCCCATATATATGGGTCGGTTTCATAAAGCGGGACTACATAGCTCCCAGGACTAAATAGCGTTGGACTAGTAAGTTAGTCTCGGACTAAAACCAGACAGTCGATAAATTTATTGACGCCTGGAATCAGGTCTCAAACTTAAATCAATAAAAATACTTAGACAATTAAACATCGAGTAGACAGCGATATAGGCATCATTTTTTATTCTTTGTCATTTAATAATGGATACTAAAAATCGATCGGCAGCTAATTTTACAACAGAGCAAAGAAATATTTTGATAGAATTAATTAAGGATCAGCCGATAGTAGAGAATGAGGAGGGGTCGTTAAAGGTTCTAAAGGAAAAGAAGATAGTCTGAGACGAAATATCAAACTCACACTTCTCGTCGACAAGAATTGTGCCACAATTAAACATGTTATGGAAACATCTAAAATCGAAGGCAAAAAACGTGACTTTCCAAAACGATATCAGACTTGCGTGGATGCTGAAGGCGAACTTTTGAGATATGTTTTTAAAACCGCCACTTTGTCCAAAGACTTCTTTCGGTATAATAATACAATTATAGAGCGTAATGGTAATTATGACGCGAATTCACGTTTGTGAATGTGCTTGACAGCATCAACTCCTTGTAAATAAACAGATATATTCATAAAGGTTACACCTATTAGTGACTTGTATATTAGGATTTATTATTTATTCGTATATGAATAATAACTACATTTATTTGTTTATGAAATCAAAATAATGATTTTTTTAGAGATGTTTTTTTAAATTTAAATGCTCGAAAAGTAAAGACCTATATTACAAGCCCTAAAGATTATATAATTACAAACATGTGGCGTGGATCGACTCATGATCTCTTCATTATTCGAGAAAGTCCATGATGACTCCATCCATTTTGAAAGCCAGGTACAAATTCAACAATTGCATTTAACCATGTAGTCATGTGAAGACCCGAATAGTTATTGAAAATACATTTCCGAGAGATTAAAGAGACGCTATTTAATTTTGCACAATACTGCTACCGCTATGAATTTACACGATTTTTCTTGGGTCATTGTCGATGATCAACCCTTTGTACCAGAATACAATGGAACACTCACTCAATAAAGCTGAAATTCATAAAACTCGTTTTGCAGAACAAGTGTTTCGCTATTTGGTATCCTCTTTGACATTTGTTTTATTAAAAGAGTGTTCAGTTAATTATATTGGTATATTATCTTTATTATTCAATGTCTTCAATAATTAGTTACACAAACTCATTTCTTATATTGGACATATTTTGTTGCATCTGACTCTTTTAAATTGCCTGAGTATAAGAGTAAGTACCTACTGTGTTAATAATTATTGTCATCATTGTGATTTTACAAATTGCTTGTTATTTATTGTTTTAAAGCTGAGAGTAAAAAAACGTTACCCTCATCAAGTTGAGGGCACAAGAAGCTAATCCCAGCTAGGGGCAAGCAAGTAATTACCTGCATGTAAAAGTCTATTAATACCGGCAGGCACTGATGTGCATACAGGATGACAAGACAGTGCACTCGTGAGTGAGATTTGTAGTCTGGCGTATACGTACAACCCCCAGTTCCCTTTGGTTCCTGGCTCTTATGTATACACCGTAAACTTTAAATGAATTCTATATTATTACGCGCTGTTTTTACTTGGATGCAGTAAAAACGCTGCGTAAATACGTCTGCCTAAAATGCCGGCTGGTCTGGCCCTCTATAAAGCCAGTAATTCTGAGAACTTACTGTCTAAGTTCAGTCCACAACCACCAGCTATATGGTCTCATATTCTTGGACACTCAGTCTGGGAGTGACAGAGATAGCATAAAGTCTGCGAGACTGGTGAAATTACCTGTCTGTGGTATCATTTGTCTGGTTATAATTGCCTAGAAATACATATATGTATATATAGCCCAGGTTTCAGTTCATTGACTTACCTTTGGGAAATAGAATAGATAATCGTTTTGATTACATGCATATGTCACTTTTAGAATTATTTCGCCATCGTATAGTGACGTCATTTACAAATATTCATCCCACAAGAAAAATGGAGCAAGCAACATTTTCTACTGGATGTAAATATGTCGACAAGCAATTCCTTATTTTTTAAAAATTGAAATCGGTTTTATTGTAATAGTAATATAAGAAATACCCTTTAAGCTCCCCTCTGGGGGGGGGGGGGGGGGGGGGGGGGGGGGGGGGGGGGG
>JAYRBW010067819.1:0-27840 GCA_036023295.1 Invenusta paracnida | reverse complement strand
CTCTCCTCTCCTCTCCTCTCCTCTCCTCTCCTTTCCAGGACGCAGCCTCCAGTTGCCTCAGCAGTTCCCACACTCGCTCCTTCAACTCAACTAATAGTCTGGAGACTACAATACCTGCAAATACCGCCCCACTCACCCCTCCACCACACCACCATCATCGTCGCCACAACTCCCACCATCGCCACTCATCCGGTCAACTACCGTCTCGTCCGCGGTTAAAGACGAACATTTATCGCCACTTGGCATTCCGTTTAGATCAAGTGGAGTTGGTACTTTATCTCATTCTTTCTGGAGTCAACGCTCTTGTTTGTCTCATTATTATGCCTCGAATGAATCAAAGGAAACCACTACATGGAGTCACTAATCCATAACTCAATACATTATTACTATTATTTTTCAGCTTTGTATTTTTATACTATTATTAATTAATCATTTATATTTTATCTTCTTTGCTTTATTTCTTCACGGGTGTTAAAATATCCTCATTTTTTATTTCTCATCAATAAATATCTTTGTCTTCTCTTTTGTTCGTGTTTTAAATTATTTCTAGTTTTTTTTCTAGTTTAGTCTATCTATTTTATCTTGTTTCTTCCGATTCTTTATATTTAGTCTTCATTCCCTTGCTTCCTGTTTCATTTATAATTCAACCTTCGTTAATATTTCATTTTCGTTCATTGAATTCTTTCTGTGTATATGTTTATCTATTTTTTAGCTAATACATCTCTTTTGATTTCACTTATTATTCTTTGTATCGTACACTATTGGCTATATAGATATGCTTATTTCACTATTTATTCCCATCCATTAGACACAAATTGTAGTTACTTAGTTACATGTTTTTCAAATACTTGATACTGTAATAAGCTATCTTATATATTTCGATTATCGTTTCCATATTTTGTGAATATTTTCCTCTCTGTATTTTCTTTGGTGTCATATACATATAACTTAAAACAGTGCACACGTTGAATTTTTGTATTGCAGTTGCTTTTACGCTTTTAAACAATTTTCCTCTTTCTATTCATCTAAACAAAAAAGATTACGTGATATTCTGTAAATATATCTATCCTCATATTGATTAATGTTGCTATAGTATTAATATAGCCAACTTAAATATGCCCCAGTTAACCTGGATCGTGTCCAATTCATGTCATCCCTATATTCCTCGATTTATTTATTTTCAGTCAGACATGTCAAAAAATCTGTCCGTTAAACTTTTACTACTTATTTTATGGAAACATAATTGTTCATTATCTACAGTCTTAAATAGTAGACATGTTAAGGTATACATTGGTTATACAATGCACAGTGATTTTGGTTAACATTGGACAGTTTAAATAATATTAATTATTGTATTAGGTATTTATTACTAAATACATTTTTACATATTAGAAAAATGTTATGCAAATAAAATAATTTTTCAGGAGAATTAATAACCAAAAGAACAACATAGGAAAAATAGAAACATTTATCATTAATATATAAACTGTTCACCTCAGCAAGCAACATTTTCGGCAGTTGGAGTATTTTTAATGAGCTATATATAGATACCTAATATGAACTTAAAAAAATTAAAACAATTACCAAATTTGTTTTCTTCAAATAATTCGTTTAAAATTACTAAATTAATTATACATACATAGACGAATAGATAGTCAATATATAATGTAAATGTACAGTAATACACATTTCCAAGCAGTTTATTAACAAACAGATATAAAAAAAAGATTGATTTTTTGTTTCCTTATATTTTTTAATGTACAGACATGTTTTATTTGAAATATAATGTAGGTTACTTTTTTATTCCAAAATTTAGGCGCAAATATAATATAATTACCATTTCCTTTTTGCGTAATTTACCTAAATTACAAATAATATTTCTAAAAGACATTAATGGGCAGGTAGCAATTACGAACAATTTAAATTATATCTCTAACTAATTTAACTATTTAAACTGCAATTTTTGTATTATTTCATTGCTAAAACAACATTTATTATATAAAGAAGGGAAGAAAACTACGTGCACCTTATATTGTATAATTCTGGTGTTACAAATAGAGTTATAAATAGAATAAAGCGTCATACATTGTATGATTTATTTAATTAGTTGGTAGTTGGAGTAAATGCAGGTCGATTGATCTCACTTGTCTCACTAAAACTAATTAGAAATACTTGTATAGCTATTGTAAACCGTTTTAGTCATTTATTATTCCATGAAAAATAAATTAATTGGATTGTATTATGATTTCAAGTGAAATTTATTATTTAAGGATAAAGATTTTCAAATTATTGAACGTAAAATGTATAATTTCTAAAAAATGAATATTATTGACAATATTTGCTTCTTAATAAGTGACGTATATATCTTACCTATGAAAATACCAGCATTTAATTGGGTGTTGGTCTTATTCGTTCAATTAGAATGTATATTTATAGTCTCATTTCTCCTGAACTCTGCGGATGGGCATATTTTTTAATTAAGTGATCTAAATCATTGATTGGCAGCATATTTCATGAACTAACAGTTCAATATGACGGTCAAAAAAACATAACTTAAAGAATAATAGTTTTATGAGTTGTGCACCATTTGTATGCCTCCTTTTGCAATTTTTTATAAACATAATAAACATACTGGAAACAAAATGTATACCGAAGTAGGTATATCACCTGTACAGAAATTGGAGTTTTCATCGTATAAATCATCTCTATATGTAGTATGGCTTTCTCATCTATTTCAATGTATTGTTGTTTTCTTACTTTCTTAACGTTATTATTGCACGTTCATGATCTTAAAGTGAAATATTTTTATGACGTGATATTCTAAAGATACGTAGTGCTTAATAGTAATTATTGCAACTGACCATATTGATAGATAAAAAGGTGAAATTATAAGAACAAAAATATACGTATATAATTATTATAAAGCTGCAACTTAAATATTTTAACTTGTTTATGCCATTATTGTCACTCTTTCTAAATTTTAGAATAACCCAAAGCTTAATATAAACGTAAACATGTTAGCTCAAAATGTATGTATTTAAAACATGTTTACTATTAGTGAAACTATAATAGTAAAATGATTAGTACTATTAAAAAAGTATGTTCACTATTGTGTATGTAGTTATTTTTATTGTGAACTTATTTAGTACTTTTATAATTGTTGCATAATAGCTTGTAATAATGCCCATTCAAGCACAAATAAAATGAAAAGTGGATAAACCAAAAAAATAGGTATCATTTCTTTTGACAGAAGAAGAAAACTATTTTTTAGATATATTTTTTAATATTCAATTTAATTAACCTAATTTAAATAGCTTTCAGTTTTAAAAACATAAAACTATTAGTTAAATAACATGGTAAGATATAATTGATAAAAATGATAAACTACATAACAACTCCAAAATAACTTCACAAAATAATTTTAAACTCAATTTTTAAATATTTTTTCACGTCGTACCTACAATGTTCATTACAAATATTCAAGAGACAAATTCAGAAAAATTATTAGTTTTTGTATATTTTTAGAGAAGCAAAACGCTCCTGAATATGCTAGTCGACTTATAAGAAGCTAACTGATATTTAGTATAAGAATTTATACCTTCAATAACATATAGCCAGGATGTTTTCTAAATTTGTCTTCTGATACAAAACTTTTTATGAGCATTGTAGATGAATACAACATACATTTATATGTAATTTTTATATTTAGCATTATAACATACCTTTTTTGGTCGTTTTTATCAGTATCTGAATTATGTTTCTACAACATAATTTTTGTATAATTTCGAAGAGCTCGTTTCTTAGTTTAATTTTAGCGACGGTGTGACTTTTTGTTTTGATAATATTTAGAAGAAGAAATTATTGTTCTCCAAATTAACTTTTTTCAAAAAGACACGCAGCTTATTAAAAAAATGTATACTATTCCTAAATAACTGACAATCACGTTGATATAAAATATAAGGTTTATAATGCATTCATTCTTGGTTAATTTATTAGGGGTCAACAATAGGTCTATTCTCCTTGGAATTAATAACTTATATTACACTAATCAATACATCTCATGCTACATCTCTGGCGCTTTTGTTCATATATTACTATCGTATCGTCTAATCTTACTAAATTGAGGATTTTTCTGTAAGTTGACTTTCATTTTCAATATCGGCTTGTTTAGAGTGTCAATTTTGGCCTATAAAAGTAATTTTATTAATATATCCAGGTATAATATGTACACCTGAGTTTCTATATAATCTATAACAAAACATGTGCATGAATGTACATGTGCATGATTAGAATGAAAAGGGTATTTAATTTCTCCAGAGGAAGAAAACTAGATACAAAATATACAAAATACTACATTTCTTTATCATACTAGATATTAAATTGATTTTTATGCTTTGCTATGGTTAAAAATGTAATACACTTTTTCAAGCAATTTACACTAATTATACAATTTAATAATTGAAAATTACATTAAGAATTCTATAGCTACAACAAATCTTATATTTAAAAAATAAAAATAAACAATTTTTTGTAAATTATTTCCTAAACAACTATAGAGCCCATACCACACAAATATAGGCCCCTACCTACACAGATGTAGGACCTCTGCTTAAACAGATGTGAGATATTTGTCAAACAACAATAGAAATAGGTTTAAAACTTATTTAATAATTAATTCATTTTGAATAATTTCTTTTTGTTAGTTTATTTCTAATCCTCATTGATGTTTTACTTCTCTTCAAAATGTTTTGTACAGCTATGTAATTGTAAACAAGAATATATATATAATATGCTTAAATGCATGTTTTTCATGGTAGCCACCTGTAAAATTATAACTATTTAAAAAAATTGCGTTATTTCAAAACGCAACCCCCTTGAATAAGACTTCCTATGGCCCTTTTATTGATGGTTTTCATTTCATTTTGTCTCTATAAAAATATAATTTCATACAAATATCAAATATTACTACTATAAATTAAAAGTAATATGTTTATATACTACAATGAAATTATACTCGCATGCATAGTTAAATTAGTGATGCAAATGAAGCATTAAACTACGGAAAATCATAAAGGGGTTTAATAATAATTCTACAATGTACTATACCGCGAGGTTTTGTGAGATGTTGCTTCCTAAGAGAAATATAAGAATATTATAGGCCTATGAAAAGCCTGATCAAACAGGGTATAACAAAAACAATAGCATTAAGATTATGTGAGAAGTTCAGAGGTATCTCGAACAAGATAAAAAATCAATCGCTATATATTTCGAATTTTTTACACAGTTATCACCTTAATGTTATTACACATACAGATATTTCGATATCTTATTGAAAAACATATTTATTTTATTCGTCAAGTAGACCAGGCCATTACGCGATAGGTGTCCAAATTTCGCGAAAAATTTAAATATTCAACTGAAAAAAAACTAAAGTTTAATTGAAAAACTATCTTCGTATTTAAATTCAGTGTACTCAGTAAATAATCAGGCAAAAATAAGTGCTCGTATCAATACGAAAACAAAATTTTTTCCCAGTGCTATTAACGCGAAATAAAGACATTTAATTTAAATCATATTTATTTAATAACTGGGCAATGAATTTAATGGATTTACACAACCAATATATGGTCAATAAAAATAAAATGTATTTATAGTGCAACATGTTTCACTGCGGCAAACAGCATCATTAAGTTAAAAAATTAGTTCTACTTTAAACACAAATTCTGTTTGCCTGATGATCCTGTTTGTTACAGCGAAACATATTACTCTTTAAATATATGTTGTTTTTATTCATTCACTAAAAATACATTTAAGGTTTAATTTTCGAGACCTCAAAAACAAATAAAATACCCGCCGATTATTATGAAAATAAGTCCTTCTTTGACTGCAAGTTCCGTAATCTAAAAAATTACTGATCGAAGCAACAAATCTAGTAGTAACTTATTTAATAGTTAGATACAATATATAGAATCGGTGTAACTACAGTTTTACATAATTATCGAACTTTATTGCTATCTGTGAAATATGGATTACCAATTTAATTCCAGACGGCCAGGTCAATTTGTTAAGCTACGCGCTGGAAAGAAGAGACCGTATTGGGCGTACAGGCGACAGTACTTGTATTTACGTCGATTTTGAAAAACGTCGGTATTATCATGAATATATATTCATTTTGAAGTGATTTGGATTTCAGCTCGTCCTTTCAGACTGCCCCGGAATACCTCCCCTCTTTTTATCGCTTGTGTTTACAATCCGTCAAATGCAAACAACCAAGAACTTGGAACTTACCTGGTTGAAACCGTTGACAAGCATCTCACCGATCACCCGAATGATGGCTTCTTAGTGACTGGAGATTTCAACAGATTCCCTCCTTCCACCATCATACGCCGTCTCCTAACCTTCAAACAACTATAGTAGACAAGAACACCAGAGATATCGTCATTCTTGACCACCTGTAAACAAACATGGGTAATCTGTAGAATGTCGCAATAGCCAATCCAGTGGAAACATGCGACTACAATTCTATTATAGCCACTCCAAAAGATCTTCCACCTCGGAAAGCAAATGAAACCATCAGAGTACGGATCCAACTATCCAGGAACAGATCTGATTTCCTTGCGGAACTCACTAGTACTAACTGGTTTCCTCTCTACCATTCCACCTTTTGCCAAAATAAGATGAACATACTCTATGAGAAGGTCAACCTGCTCGTTAGCAAACACCCGCCATGGAAAACCACGAAGAAGTCACCAATGACAAAATCTTGTGTGTCGAAGGAATTCCTCAATATTATTAACAAGTGACAACACTATTGGAAGTCCGGCAACATGGTCTTGTACAAAGTATTCCGCAAACGAGTGAACCGCTTGTCTGAACAACTTAAGGTTAACTTCTACAAAAAGTACATGAGAGATATCAAACAGTCGTATTCTGGTACATGGTGGAAGCACCTAAAGACTATTCTGGATTTGAACAAGAAGAACGAACTGTCGTCCCTAGTAAATGATCGATTCAGTGATAACAAAAAAGCCTTCGTGGACAGGGTCAACATCTTCTTCTAATCTATCGCCCTCGATCTCCCGCCTCTACGTGACCAGATGATGCAGTTTCCTAAGTTGATAACATTGTAGTTCTTCTTTCTCAGACGAAGGTCTCCAAGGCCAAGGACCTGATGGTATCCCAAACTGGATCCTTCGCGACGGAGCTGCCCTGATTGCAGCTTCCATCATCTCCATAATTGCAGACTCTATCAGAGAGCAAGCTTGGCCTCAACAGTGGCTCTGCGGTACTATTATTTCCCAGGCCAAGAAATCATCCACAGTTACCATCGAAGCAGAGTTAGGCCCATCACTCTGACATGCACGCTAGCCAAACAAGTGGCAGAAACGGTTATGATGAATCAACTCTTAAAACTTATCAGACCCCGCAATGACAGCCGTCAGTACGGTGCCCTCAAAGGCAAGTCAACTACTCATTGTATGGTCCACCTCATGCACAAGCTGCTCGAAACTATAGATACGGGAAACGTCACCCGCCACTTACTGATTGACTTCTCCAAAGCATTCGACAGAATTAATTTCAATCTTCTGATGGACATGCGTAGCGAGTTGGACACCCCCCCCCCCCAACACCTCTTGCGTTTGGTGTTAACGTTCCTGGAGAAGGCTTCACCTCTCCATGGCTACCATCACACGCCGGTGTCCCCCAAGGCACGAAAACAGGCTCCTTTGCCTTCCTCATTTTGATCAACAGTCTTAATATAAGTATCAAGTATGTAGATGACAGCCCTGTCATTAAGATTGTCAAGCCACCTACTGACTGCAATGCAGGTAAAAGCGGATGAAATCTTGAGATGGACTGGTGCTAATGATATGAAAATAAATACCAACAAAACTTAGGAACTCCGCACCTCTTTCCAGAAAAGTAATTTCTCATGGCCCAAACTTACAATATACGGGGATGAAATTGAATCAACCCAGTCTGCAAAGGTCCTTGGCTTCACCATCAATGATAAATTGAAATGGGACGACCACATCGCTTTGCTGGTTTCAAAATCATCCCAAAGACTATTTCTTTCGCATGTTGAAAATAGTTCATACACTAGAGTGGAAGAAATGATCGCAGTATACAATTCTAGAATACCTCCGTATTCTAGAATTGTATACTGCGATCACCTGTGTTTCATACATACATCTCTCACTATCAGGTAACACAATACATTGGAAGCCATCCAGAGTGTCGCCATCATTGGAGTCTCGTTGCTCGATCTGCAATCACTCAAATCCCATCGTGTTGACTTTACTAAAAAATTTTTCGTGAGATTGTCAAAGGCAACTGCGTTAGTTTTCTGATTGACCCTCATCTCCAACCCGCCACTTCGATTTCGTTTAGAACTAGACGCCAGTTCGCTTTTCAGTGTAGAACGGCCAGATTTCAGGCAAGCCTTCTCTCGTTTGGGATATGCCATTTTTAGTGTTACTTTTTTGCTATTTGCTATTTTTTTTTAATTTTCAATGTTACTTTTTTGCCTCTTCTTGTTGCTTTGTGCCTTTGCGTGCTATATTCGCTGTTAAATTTGTACATTCAAATCTATGATTTTCACCAAGGTGTGAAATAAGATATTATTATTATTATTATATTATTATTATTATTATAGTTATTTCTGTAACATAATACAAACAATACTTTCCGTTATTAGCACGGAATTCTCAATCTTTTATTTTGTTCGTATTACGCTGAATTCTTGTGAAAACGGTAACAGTCAAGTTATCCAGATTCTGAAAGAAAATGAAGAAGTATAAAGTTATATATAATATTAAATTCTTGACGATTATTTAGAAAATAAACTTAAATACTACTAATTATAAAAATAAAACTCAAGCCAGTTTATCCAGATTTTGAAATAAAGATAAAAAAAAACTACGTAACTCGCGTAAAAATACGATTCTATGTAAAAGGGTGTCAAATTTAATGTTTCACAGATTATAGAAATGATCTATTTTCATTCTAAATAACTTAATCTTATGTACTTGGACTTATTTTTCAGGGTTTGCTCCGTGGAGGGGTGGGAGAGGACCTCCTAGAAAATCAAATTTTCCATTGTCGGGTGGGGCTGAAATTTGGTATACATATACCTAGTAATAACTTGTCGATCAATTTTTTAAGAAAAAAAAATTTACTTTTATTCTATTATCTGATTACATCACAAGGTTGTTACATGTGTACTGTTTAAATTTACGACAAACTACATATTTAATACTTTTAAACTCTCTCAGAAAGTATGATAACAAATTCGTAATTATTTTCTATTCTATTTCTTTTATTTTTTATTTAAACTAAAGTGTGCCAATTATAAAAATTCCAGAGCCAGGTGATACATCTTCTAAGCAAAAAATATATTTCTTTTTGACAAAAATTAGTATAATAGGTATATATACCTACATTTTAACTCCCTTCAAAAGTGTGTTAACATATATTCATAATTCTACTTACATTATGAATTAGTTAAAATAATGTGTATTAATTAATGGAAAAATATGTGTAGTCATAACAATCATTAGAATTTTTTTTTAAATGGAGTTATTGTTTTTTCTTTATTCTAGGGAACCAAGAACTAAAAAATACAATTGTTAGTATTACATATTGTTGTTTAATATTAGTAGCTTCTTATATTAACATGCCATATTACTGTCCTTTCTAAATACTTTCAAAAATAATAATAACAATGGACAATTAGTCTTAATAATTATTAAAGAATGTTACAATTGATCTTCAGAACATTCCAAATTTTAAGAAAATGTATTATATATACATTCTATGAAATCAGATGTAGAGTATTTTTTTCATGAAGTCAATGTACATATAATTAAATCTGAAACTGACAATTTATACATGAGTATAGATCTCAAATGAAAAAGTAACAAGAACTTTAACAAAATAGTTCCGTGATATATCAATTTTAATAACAGAATTTTATAGTAATAAAAATATGGTACGAATAAAATTGAGCAATATATGATGTTTATTTATAAACAATATAACAGAATTTTCACCTTTTGAGATATTATTTACGAGTATACTAAGGTTAGGAGTACGTAAATAGTGAGAAAAAGATTATTCTCGACAGATTTAAGGGGATACATACTATAAATATTGCTAATCTAACCTAATTATTCTACATATAGAGAATATATTAATAATTAATACATACATTTAAGACTTACAACTGTATTTATATGTTTAGATCTGATAATTAATTTGTAATGTAAAACGCAATTTAAAAAGCCAATGGGATATCTAGTGTGTTTCATTTTAGTATATTTTTTTTTATAAAATTTTTGTATAGTGTTTTTCAATATATAAATTGACTTTAAATATAAAATCAGCATACAGTTAATTTTGCTAATAGTATTTATCGAAAAGTTAAAGGAAAATATATTCATTTAAAAACAAACATCCCTATCATATTAAACATAGTAAAAGTAGATAGTCCCACGCTTGTAACTATATATTATTTTATATGCTATTTATAGTATTATCTGAAAGTTCGTAACTATATTATTCCATAATTTAAAAATATTTAATCTTTTGACAGGCAACAAAATTAAAAAATGTATGAATATATGTATTTATATTACTCATACGATGATATGCATATATATGTATATGTACATAAAGTAATTACACACAGAGTTTTGACTCATTGATTTCATATGCATCACGCTGTACAGTTTTGTCAATATAAAATAGTTTAATTTTACTGAATTTGATGTAAATGGGTAGACTAGAAGTAGTGTTAAATATTTTTATTAAATTCATTTTAAGAGCAAAATATACATTAAACAAATATACAAAAACATAAACTGTTTTACTGCATAAACGATTTAATTGCTCTGAATGTTAGAAACATTATTTTGCAAAAGCTTTTGGGTAGACGAATAGTAGTATAAAACTGCATACAAAATCAATAAGCGTCGAAACACTATGATAATACTGATAGATATATGTAGAAGGTAAATAATCTAAAATTCACTTTATCAATTGCTGTTTGAAGGCTGGAAAGATGGCTCCTGATACGACCGGCTGTCAAATCCCCAACGCAATCAGGAGAGCTCGCCTAAAAGAAAGGAAAATTCTCGAGTATATAGAATTGCAATCAATACTACAGATAATAATAATCCATTTACTCGCGAGATAGAAACACCCTCCCCTGTAAGCATCTATGCGCAAATAAGTATAAATATCCCCATTTTCTGAAAGGATTATCAGAAAAATAATGCCTTTATTGACTATCCATGTTAGACGTCTAAATCGGCAAAGAAGCTTAAAAAGTTAAAAAGCTGCACAAAACTTCTATTCCCACATTTCTGTCATAGTAAACAGAAGAGAAACAATTTAATTCTTCTAGAATATAATTATTTTAAAATTAAACATTCGTGGTCAGCCCATAATTTACTATATTTGAGATGTGGTAACATCGTCAAACCAAGAACAAGGCCGTCAGCGATTAGTGTTGAGGAGAATAAATCTATCGTTGACTGCTAATAAATCAAGCTAGAGTGCATTAAAAATCTCTTTTTTGTCAACCGAACGCTAGCTAAGAAACAAAATGCATCTAATTTGAACTTTTTATGTTTCTAAACACTTTTTTGTCGAAATTGATCCCTTTCCAAAAAGTATATATATACTTTTTTGAAAGAGATCAATTTCTACAAAAAGTGTTTCTTATTATTATTCATTTACGTTAGTCTTAATTGTTGATTGATGTTGATGTTTTAACGGAAAATACATTTCTGCATAAAATTAGACGCTCGGTGGCGATTAAACAAGAGCATCAGCGATTCGCTTGAGATGCTAGCAGCTCAAGTCATTAATGCTAAGGAGAATAGACCTACCTTTAACCACTGATATGTCAGACTAGAATGCATTAAAAAGCTCATTTTTGTTATCAGCGTAATCACCAAGCGCTAAGAAACAAAAGACATCTAAGATGAAGTTTTGAAAAGGTTTCTAAATACTTTTTTAAAAGTGGTCAATATCTATTAAAAAATCGTTTCTTCTTAATGTTATTAGCTAAAAAAACGACAGCGTCGCAAAAATGAAAGCCAAGAAATGAGCCCATCAAAAGCAAAAAATTTAAATTATATGAAGTACAACCAATAAAGAAATTGATATAAAAAGAGTGCCAAGATTTAATTGTCACAATTATTACTGTGAAAAATCCAAATATGGATTAATAAGTAACATATGTATATCTAAACTGGAAAATTCATTAAAATATATGAGAGCAACAAATTCTTGGCGATTCAAGATTTGTACAGAAACAACGAAACTCATATAAATACATAATATGAAACAGTAAATAAAATACAATTTATATCATTGCCATAAAATTTCGTCTTCATTTATTTGATTACATATTTTTATGCATTTTCCAGTTTATATACTCATAATATATTACTTATTAATCTATATATGGATTTTTAACAGTAATTATTGTAACAATTAAATCATGGCGCCCTATATATAAATATATATATATATCAATTTCTTTAATGGCTGTACTTCATATCATCAATATCATTTTAGCTTTTTGATTTTGAGGAGCTCGTTTCGTAGCTTGCAGGTACGTAGCCAGACATTTCGTTAGTGTACGCACCCTGATCTTAGAAAGGCGCCATCAGTGAATGCGCTTTCAGGCTATATGCACCACGCTTTTTAATCATACTCAACACTAATCTACATATATGTCCCAAATAGTTTAGATGTGAATCAAGAAAAAAAAGAAATAATTGCATGTGATAACTTTATAATTTGAAAATATCAACATAGGTATAATTATTATACAAAAAATGGGGATACAGGAGTGATTGTTGACATATAATAATATATTTTAATATGACCTTAATCAAAAGCCAGTATAGCGATGGTAAATCTAATCGCATGTGATAACATTTTGTTTCTATATCAACATATGATGCAGAAATAATAAAATGGCAATAGTCTTAACACATCATCTAGCATATAATATTTAAGCAGAGTCAATCCGAAGTTCATATTTACAAACGTTATAAAAACCTTACAAAGACGTTACAAACTTTAATCAAAGACCAGTGAAATACTATGTGGTCCATCAGAACCAAGATGTCGCAGGCAAGTACCATAGTCTATGATTTCATTTCGGTAGACGTGCATGAGGGCCAGGTCCGACATTCTTTCAGTCAATGTTTTGTTTCCCAGAAATTATTTTATCCTTCTCATAGTACTGAATGAACGTTCCACCGTAAAAGTTGATACAGGCATGGTATAGCGAAACGTTTTATGGCAGAAATAATATTAGAGTAGTATTGAAGGTCATATAATCGATAAATGGAAGAAATACTGCCCTTTTTCAGTACTCTGAGAATGCGCTTGCATACTTCCGGTTGCTTCTGTGACGTTGGTGCATTTGTTTGTCTTGGTACATTGTTTCTGCTTCATTATAGGGTTCCTGTCATTTTTCATCGTTTCGGCATTTTTGCAGATTCACCACAATTTGCGTTTCCTTTGCAGCCTTGCATTTTTGCGATGATGTCGTTTTTGTTTAGATTTGAAAAAGCTTGTTACTTATTTGAAATAGCTATTTTGAAACGATGAAAAGGTGTTTCTTATTTTTATTTTCGTCAACCTTATTGAGTGATTTTGACGTTTTATCGGAAATAATATTTCCGCATAAAATTGATCTTTCGAAAGAATAGCAGAAATTTTTTTTTTAAATCAGTATAACAGTCTTACCTAACAATTTATGTTATGTAAGAAAAAGGTATGATTTAAAGTGAAAAATGACATATTAGACAGAAAACTATATGAGATTAAACAAAAACTAACTATTTTAAAGTAAAGCGGACAATTTTGATACGGAAAGGTAATTTTAGGTTCTTATTTTTATAAAAACTTACATTTCCATATTTAAGCATTTAAATACAAAAATACACAAAATTGCGTACAACCCAAATTATGAAGGAAATAAATAGTTCCTATAAAATGAATCACATTAACGATGCTTTATATAAAGTTTCTGAAATTAATGTTGCACTATTTCGTGATTTTATAAATAAATTAAAAATATTGTTTACGTTGTATGCATTGAATTCCTTGAATATAGTTATATTAATAATAGTATACAAAATACTCATATGTAATTGATATAAAAAACCGATAGCGTCGCAAAATGAAAGTCAAGAAGAGAGCTCCTCCAACATTATTTTTTTTTTAATTTGAGATACGTATTTCAGCCATCGAAAAATGTGTATAAAAACGCACCAATAATTAAATGTTAAAAATGCATATACAGAATAATATGTAGTAACAAATACATTGGTATATAAACTAAATTCAGAAAAGTAAGAAAAATTAGCTTGGAAATGGTACATTTTAAAGAAGCAATGAAACTCCCATGAATACAGAATTATAATTGTTTTTAATAAACTAATTTATATAAAATAGTAATAATAAAATGTATACCATTGACAGGAATTGTTTTAATTTTTCTGAATTTTATATAATAAAGTTTATATACCTATATGTTACATTTTAATCAGTATATGTATTTTTTAAAACAATAAATTGTTGGCCTCTTTTATATATCAATTTCTTTAATGACTGGCTTACGTATCGTCAACACTTTGTTCATTTTGTCTTCAAGGAGCTCGTTTCTTGGCTATCCTTTTTGTGATGCTGTTGTTTTTGTTTTTATTCATTCTATTTTATAGAATAAATAGTTAAAAAATAACCAAGAAACTGTTTCAATCGCTGTATATATTATAATATAAATAAGTTGTAAAATATTATGAACACATAAAAGTAAATAAAGAGTTGGTTCATTATATAAAATATTTAACCACGCATTTTTCTCAAACACATTATCGCATATAAGAGTATATTCATCTATTCAACATACAATAAATAAATAAAGAGAATTCATTTTTCTTTATAGACTATTTACACTTAACAAGTGCTAACAGCTCAAGAACAGAATTATACTCCGACAGTAATTTATAGACTACTTTATTATAAATATTGTACCATATGAAAGGGCCAATACATACACACTGTATCAATATAAAACGTTTTAGTGTCAACATAGAAACTAGTAAAAAACGTAGTATTAAAAATATAAAAAAAACTTTTGTTCGATTAGTTTTGTTTTAACAGTAAATGAGTTACAATATTTGAAGTTGAATGACAGCTTAATATAACAGCAAAATATTAGTAGAATAAGTTTCCGATATACAATAATTTGTCCATAATTATCACAGCATATGCTTTAATAGAACTTAAACAATATTCAAAACTTAAATTTAAAATCGCATTTGATAAAAAAATAAACCATATTATAGTAGGCAGCTAATTTTAAATGTTGAATTAACTGTGTTACAATTAGTCACTCACTCATTAACATAATTACTAATTTCATTTGCTAGTTTTAACCAATGTTAGAGAAATATCTGTTGATTTAATTTGCAGTGTATTTTATGTCTTCTCTTATTGTATTCTTTAATGTTAATTTTTAACGCATTATTTTCCTTATTTGTAGTGGGTTTTATTATTTCTGTGATTGTCTTCCATGTTATTTTTATGTCGCTATTGATGTTTTCCAGTTTTCATCTATAGTAATTGTTTTCTGTTGTATCATACACTTGGTTATTATATGTATATTTTTTTATAAATTTTGTATTAATCTGAAATTATTTTCCAGATTTTATAAAGTTTTTGTTTAATTTGGCTAGATTGCATTAAAGCTTTAGTTATCCATGGTTTATGCAAGACACTTTTTCTTGTTATTTTAATTAATCGGAATCTTTCAATGGAAAATAAATGTTAGGATAGCTGTGCTTCTTTCTGTTATTCTTGTGGGTATAACTATCAGTGGTTTAAATTGATTATTTGCCATGATTTCAAAATTTTATTCTGCATGCTTGATGTTTATATCAATTGTATTTTAGTACATCTTCAATATCTTTAAGAATAAGGGCATTGTTGTTGTGAGATATGTTATCGCTTATGTAACAAAGGAATTTTTTATTTGGTTAATGCTATTGTTAGGATGCCTATATATACCAATAATTCTTGTCAGTATATTATTAATATCATATGCTTCAACTGATATGGATTCAAGGCTATCATTTTGTTATATTAAAAATTCTATTTTTTTACAATTTATGTCTTTCTTTATCAAGTATGCTATGCCTTTAGCTTTTTTGTATATTGGCATGGGGATGTTTAATATATAGTTATTAAATTTATTTGTTACAAAATTCTTAAAGATGTGTGTTTAAGCTCTCAATATTACTTAGTATAATGATTTAAAATTTGCATTCAAGTTCTGCCAAGTGTACTAATAGTTTATTTATACTTGTATTAAAACATCTAATATTTATATAGTAGATAGGTACTTGTATCGTGTTTTTAACATTTTTAGTAAACAAATAATTAAATTCGTATGTTGTGTAATATTTTTGGTTATTGTTATTCATTATTTTATTTTCTATATGAAAGAACTATTGTTTGTATTCATTACTATAGTTATTCTTTTTGTGATCGACAATCAATACGAAATGAAGTAATTTGGTCAG
Source organism: Invenusta paracnida (assembly GCA_036023295.1). Classification (NCBI taxonomy): domain Eukaryota; kingdom Metazoa; phylum Platyhelminthes; order Proseriata; family Coelogynoporidae; genus Invenusta; species Invenusta paracnida. The sequence goes on along the minus strand of JAYRBW010067819.1, from coordinate 11,227 downwards.
TATGTAAAGTTATCATATTGCATGTGTGTTTTAAAATTCTAGTAACTCAAAATTTAACAGTTCTAAATAAAAATCCTCCAAATACATAAAAATTCGAGTTTATCAAAGTAATAAATGGATTGATTATAAGAATGAAAAATAAAGAAGTACCTGTTTATAATTGATTCACTACAATGTAGGAATTGTATTTTTGTCACTCATTAGTTATCCTTGTAGAAACATTTTCTATTCTCAAATTTGATATTATAGAAACTTTACAATTACTTTCATAAGGTTAATTTATTTTAATTATTTACATAATTCAGTAGGGAAATGATTAAAGACTATTAGGGGAATGCAAAAACCATTTCAACCAAAGAAATCTTAGAAAGCGCATTTAAACAAAAGAATGTTGCATTTCACTATAAAGATAAAAAATGTTGCGACAGACAAATCAAAATCAATTTTGTAAATTTTAAAAATGCCAGCTACTATCTATCAAACTTACGCCATCATAATCTTGACACCAAATCTCATCTTCGTCTGTCCAGTCATCATCACCCATGATGACTGTGTGATTGCAGATATTTGACTGATTGTGTCCACCCCCTCTGCCTTGATCTGTATTGTCAGACATAATGGAGTTTGCACCCGACTATCACTGTAGCAAGGATTAAAAGAATAGTTAGAAAAGAAAACCAGCTACAATTACAGGGGCATATATATTTGAAAGACACGAAGCACATTTAGTTTTTATCAGAGTTTTGATTAAATAAATTTAATTGTTGGTTTACTGTTTACTGTTTATTGTGCAACCAAAACTAAAATGCAGTAAAATTAATTAATTAATAATTATTATTAATATAATGTGAATTGTGTATTATAATTAAATCAAATTTATTAAAATCAAATTAAAATGTATTACATAAAAATTATAAATTACTATTAAAACTAAATTAAAATAAAAGATATAATAGTATAATATAGTATAGTAGTTAAATAATTTGTTAGGTGACAATAGTTCAGTAAATTTTAATTTTCTATCATAGTTATCCAATTTTTGTCAAAACAATAAAGTGCAAAAATTTAGTGTGACAATATTTCCAAGGATGTTCATATTGGAAGACCAAAATATCAATTGGTAAATGAATTTAATTAATAAAAATTGATCTCTTCTTTATTCATGTTTATGTTGGAGCTATTTGCAAATGTAATGACATATTCATGTTTATGTGCACATATTTGCCAATATGTTCACTTATTCATATATATATATATATATATATGTAGGTTGACATATTCGTGTTTATGTGCTATTATATATGTATTATATTTAGTGGCCAAGTAGAATCATATTTGAAAATATGTCCAACATTAACAAAAATATGTTGACATACTTGCAAATATGTACCCATAAACACAAATATGTCAAACAAAAACATGAATATGTTGAAATATTTGCAAATATGTCCAATATAAACATGAATATATCAACATATTTGCAAATTCACTTATTTTTACATTTTTATTGTATGATGCATCTCAGCCACCATATATATCTCAAAAGATTTTGTATATAAAAACCTCATAGTATTAAAAAAATAAATTAAATAAATTTAGAACCAGGGTGACCATGTTATGATTCATCAAAAAGCAATTTTTGTATACCAGGCAAACTGCAAATTAAAAATAATACAATATATTTAATAATCATTTCAATATAAGAATAATTATATAGAAAACCCTTGAATAAATATGTAAAGCTTTAATTAAATAAATGATATTATTAGTTCATAAAGCTCCTATATTAAGTATTAAAGACTAAATATTAAATAAATATACATATATTCAATACAAGCAATCATCAATTATTTTCATCTTGACCTCTAAACAATTATCGACAAATGGGCCATCTGCACTGTGACTGCTCTGCTCAAGATATATGTCAAAAACAAATACAATCAAACATTTAGTTCTAGGGTATAGTACACTATATCTCACCAGTGTTCCCACCATAGGGATCAATCTGAGTCACATATCCTTTAAGATATGACTATAAGGTTATGCATCTCTTCAAAATTATTAATTATGATCTAGTATATTTGAATTGTTTTTATTATCTAAATTAAAGAAAAGAAAATTACACAATTAGAGTAATATATAATTATTAAAATTGTATTACCAAATTATATAATGTCAGAGGATTAAATTTATCAATATTGTATAAAAATAGATAGAAGGAAATTTATTATACACCACTCACCCTGGGACTGAACCAACTTTTAGTTAAAAAATTGAACAAAAATAAAGTAAGTTTTAATACATAATTACAGCATTGAATTCAAAGCTTAACAGATCTTTTTTAAATCATTGGTTTAATTTTATAGATATTTAAAAAATCAATAATTTCCCTAAATCAATAAACTGAATAAATAGCATTGTTTTATTTGGTCACTAGGGGTCAATTGCATAAAGTGGTATTAGCTTACTAAAGGTAGTAACTCTGGGAAATTCAATAGATTTATGCTATCTGCATGAGATTAAATCTATTGATTTTAGTTGAGCTACTACCAGTAGTAAGCTAATACAGATTTATGTAATTAACCCTATGGTAATTAGAAGTTGATACTAAAAGAAAAATTAATAATTGTTGGTTTAATTTTTGATATATTTCAAACAAGACCCCAAAAACAATAAAAAACAAATACAACTAAACTATATAATATACAAAAAATCATTTATTTTATTAATAACACATATGAAATTCATAAATTTAAATAATATTTATAGGTAGGTAAGTATCTATTGATATGCCCTATTGTGGCTGACTATCTGGTGTACCTCAATGTGTCTATAGTTCTTACCAGTACCAAAGGCAACCCACAGCTCTTCCAGACTGATCTGCAACAATTTTTGCCACTGCTATCAGGCGTGTATTTAGGGGGGGGGGGGGTTGTTGGGTGCAAACGACCCCCTTGGCCTATGTGGGACCCCCGTAGGCAGAGTTGGAGGCCCTCATGGGGAGGGTGAGAAGGGCTTAATAATATCCAAATAAAGTTATTAACTATTTATCAAGCTGTATTTAAATCCATTTATACAGTTGCGCATACGATTCTGACTGTTACTGTTGTAGTCGTTATACCGACAAAAATGCATTTATAGTATGATAAATTGGTTTTACATTTATCTCTCCACATTTCATGGTACTTACAATGACATATACATTATATAATTACGATAACCATGAGATTTCTCGTTATAGTTTGATTGAGCACACAAGATTAGCGGCTCAAGCATATGGCCCCCCTACGGCAAAACTACCCCCTTTTAAGAATCCTAGATCTGCCCTTAAAAAGGGATTGATTTTAGTCTTGAATAATAATTTTTTTAAATAATGACGTATAGATCTATGTGAATTTGTGCTATTTTTCATTCCTCATTTTATTTGAAAGTAAACAGGGTTCTTGTTGAATAATTGCTTTATTACAAGTTTATAAAACCTTGTAAAAATTTATGTTATTATACGTATTTCATAGTTAATTAATTACTTAGAGACGCACCTCTGGTCATAATTATGAATTAGTTTTTAATATTATAAACTTAGTATTGATAGATGCTTTTAGCAAATATTTTTAAATCGTTAATTCTTTCTTAAATGCCTAACAATAAATTCAGTTCTATTCAAAAATCACCATAAAATAAAATATCCTATTAGATTATTGAATATAGGTAAATTAGATAAAGATATAATAATATATATAACTCTATATAAAAATAATGCAGTAGTTTTAAGTTAATGGTTACTAATTGAACATACAGTGTGTACTAAATAATACGATAAATGTGAATCAATTTATAATCGTAACATTAATTTTAGGTATAATTGTATACATTTATATATATATATTTATATATACTGTTTATATTTAATATCATTACAATAGTATTTTTAAAAATAATTTTAGTCGTGTAACGATAATAATATTTTTTTATATATTTGCAAATCATTTTCAAACATTTAAATCTATGTTTTTATATTTTAAAGAAATATTAGGTAGTCACATTAGATAAACATTAGATAATATTATTTATGAGTTGATATTTTATACAATTGAAATTTCATGTTAAAATTGTAGTTTATATATTCAACAGAATAATCACACCTACATTTCATTTCTGAAGAGAAAATTAGCACACAAGCAACCAAACGCGAATAATACGTATGTGAATATTTATTCACAAAAATGTCGAATTACTGCATATAGAGTTATATTGTGTTTTTTGACAATATTGAGAGGCAGTGGTGACTTTCAAATTTCTTAAATATATAAACAAAACGGGCATTGTTTGTTAAAAAAATTCTCATTTGAAAAGAGCTATGTCGACCCGTGCTTGCATCAATAGTAAACCAGCTTATGTAAATATTATAAATACTGTACACTCTACTGTACCCAAATTATTTTGGTTGTGGTTTCCCATTGCACGATAGAATCTGATATAAGAATAATTATAGATGAAATTTAGTAACGTATTTGTATAATATTTACTTTAGTTAATAAATATGTAGTTATACAACACCTCAATTTATACGAATGTTTAAATACGTCTTCTAAACTATTGCATGGGTATAAATTGAGATAATAAAAAAAAATGTTAATGAATAATATTATAAAACATTGGATTGATTAAATATGTTTATATATACATACTTTATAGGTCTTGAGTTGATAAACATAAAATATATTTGTTTAATGATATTTTTAATGATATTTTATAATAATGATATTAATTTATATATTATATATTATAGTTATTTTTAAAATACTATAATTTATTTATTTATTTTATCAAAAATTGCTTCTCTAGATTTCTAAGCTTATGCTAAATAAACAAATATTTAGTGGCAGAAGTGATTAATGTAAAATTGCTTTTATTTGTTTCTTACCATTATATATATATATAATTTATTTACTTTCTGTGTTATATACTTGATGTTATTACATTTTCAAAGTTACACAATTTTAGATTTTAATAATAAGATTAATTTTACATATACGTTTATATTATTGCTTGATTGCTTAATTGTGTGTAGCATCTTTTTTTGTTTCTATATTTGAACATAAATGTTGTATTTCATAGTTGAAATGGTGGTGACTGACGTGCACCACCAAGTGGGGATCCAGTAGCACGTGGAAGACAGGATTAAAGTATTCCACCGTAAATTGAGTCAGGCAGGAAGTAGGATAGTCAGAGACGTCGACTAATAAAGTAGTTTTCAAGAGGTTCTAGGAGCAGATTTGACAGATCTGGTATCGGATACACAGTGCCACACACAAGTGGTGAAACAAGGAGAGTGCTTCTGGCAAAAGGGAACTTGCGGTTTATCAAATTCAAAAAGAGGAAAAGTAGCGGCGGTGCACTAGAGCTGCTCAATAACCTGTCCAAGGGACGGAGACTACCTGCGAAGGCATATCCGACGGTCCCTATAATGGGGAAAGATCTGAAATGAACTAACTTTCGAGCCAACGTTTGTTAATTCAAGTCAGCTATACGTTGTTGTGCCTACGCTTGCCAACCTTAGACGATGGCAAATAACAGATAGCGCTGAGTACTTTGAATGCAGATAAACTACAGGGAATCTGGAGCTCTGACGATCGAATTGCAGCTAGCTACTTCTACAGTATATCTATACAGACATGACCATATCTTATTTTAGTTCGCTAGCGGTATCCGCATGGAAATTGAAGAAACCGAATAACAGAGTAAATGTATAGACTGGTTATTCAGTTCATGCCAGTATGAGGGTAGGTCAAGAATACAGCGGTAATCAGAGGGATCCGAGAATGTAGTTGACCGATTCGGACGACTGACTAGTCTTGGATCTTCTTTTAATTTTTTATCACCCACAACCGGGTGAGGTTTGATTTTCATGCAGGGTTGAGAGGTGAGGGACACCCATGTGTTTTGTTTGAGTGGGGGTCCATTGGTGGTAAGCTAAGAGCAGGTGCTCCATACTCTTCATTGTGCCACAGAGAAGAGAAACGTTTTGTAACGTGCTTCGGCAGTCTGCAGTGAAGGGAGATTTTCCTGTGCGAACTTGATAGATAGTGGTAATCTCCTTAATTGACAAGGTTTTATTAGTTGATGATTTGTCAGGACTGTTTATTTTCCTTATTCAGTGCAATATTTGGGTTGACTGTTACGTTTCAAGTTCTAGTTTTCAGGCACTGACAGCTGGAAAGTAGAGTAGTGGTTGTCTAGAGAGATTTGAAAGACTGGCTACTCCGGAGATATTTTGCCGTGTAGACTTTTTGCGTTCGTATTGGAGAGAAGGTTACATGTGTTTTCTTTGTTGGCATTTTGGTAGGTTAGGTTGTTAATAGAGACTATCTTGAATCTATCTTAAGAGGGACCTGCGATTCTGGTAGCCCCGTTTGCTATAAGCTGGAGGCTCGTTTTCATGAGCAGTGAAGTGATCGTAGTGTTGGCGACGCATCCGATGATTATCCGTTTGGCATTGTTCTGGATTGTCTCGATGTTTAAGTCTGGAAATCCGGAACGCTATCTCGTAGCACATGGTGAAGTGGGTGTATGTGATGTAAAGGGAGCGATGAACTGCTGAGTGAACGCCCCATGATCTACTTCAAAGGGCGTGGAGTTACTGGATTCTCTGATTGGTATTTTTCTGATTTTCTCTATATGTGTCTTGAAGGTAATCTCTCTGTCGAACATGAATCCTAGGAATGATGTTCATGGGTTAGTTTTTATGAATTGACCGTATGAGTTGAAGTCGGTTGGCTTTCTCGCGGTTTCACATAGAGATCAGTGTTGTCTCTTTTTGACTTTTGAGATTGATAGTTACCATTTAGATCTCAGTTGGCGATAAGGAAAGAAATTAGACAATATGATAAGGTATCTGGTGTATCGGACATTTATATTACTAATATATATTATGTGCTCATCCGCTGTTTGTACCCACCTGCTGCGTTTGGCCAATGAGAGCACGCAGTCCCTCTTCTCTCTCTTTTCCTAACTCTCTTTAGTTACTGTGTGCTCAGTAAATGGACACAACCCTAGCTGGCCTCGACTGTACCAGACCTGTTATCCTATATCAAATATACGCTTTATTTCACTTGACTGTAACTATCTTATATTATCTAAGACCTAGATATATTATTGGCGACGAGTATGAGTCTGAAACTGCAAATCCCTCTGCCTCCACGCTTCTTTGATCATCCCGGAGACCCCCGCGTCCGCTGGTCGAACTGGAAGGCCCAGTTGGACAATTTTTTTACCCTCACGAACCTAACACTTCCTCCGGACAACCAGCTCACAGGCCACGCTAAGAACGCATATCTGTCCACCCTCCTTGGCAGCGAGGGCAGTCGCATACTGATGGCTCACCCGGTAGCGACGGAAGCAGCAACTCTCACCCACGAAGAGTTTACTTCGAAGATTCAGCTGCTGTTTGAGCGTCCGTTGAACCCAGTTCGTGCGGAGTTCGAGTTTCGTAATAGGAAACAAGGCTCTTCGGAAACAGTCACCGAGTACATGACGGCTCTTCGCACCCTCTACGTCGAGTGCGACCGCCCAGCGCAGGAGGAATCCCACAACCTCGCGATGCAACTCGCCATCGGCTGCTTCTCCAAGAGAACCCAGGAGAAACTCTTAACGGAGACGGCAGTCGACCTGGAACGATTCATGCAAATCGTTCAGGCCGACGAGACCGCTCAGGCATCGTCAGCGATCCTGAGGAACGACACCACTATCGCCGCTACGTCAGCTCACTCCAGCTACTCGGCGAATTCACGCAACCATGACAACCGCCACCACTCAAGTTCGTCGCGCCCACAGCGATCGTCGCATCCTTCGCGCTTCGCATCCAAGTCATGTGCCGGTTGCGGCAAGAATGATCACGCGTACAAGCATGCCTCTTGCCCAGCGTTCAACAAGTCTTGTAGTTATTGCAAGAAACCGCACCACTTTGCGGCAATGTGCTTATCCAAGAATCGAGATACCAAATCCATTAAGTGTGTCCGTCTTGGTCAGACATCCTTCCGAAAACCAGCTCTGCACGAGATACGCATGACGCTAACTATCACCAATGGCAGCTCACCAGTTCCTCTAGAATTCATGGTAGATACCGGCTCAGAGATTTCGACAATTTGTGCTACCTCTTTTCAAAAACATTTTAATACATCACACCTAGACAAAGCCGACATAGTAGTTCGTAACTTCGACGGTTCGACGATTAACGATATTCGGGGAATACTTACAACTAACGTTTCTTACAAGGACAAGTCTGCGAGTGCACGTTTTTTTATTGTTCCGCCAAGCATGTCTTCTGTTATTGGCCGTGACCTACTTCGAGATTTAGACATTAAAATCGACGGTGCGTCGCTCTCTATCCAAGCTGTAAGCTCAGCCCCATCATCTGGCCCACCGCCAACACCTACACAGGAGTCTATTCGTAAGCATTACCCAGACCTATTTCACTCTACAGTTGGAACTTATCCAGGGTTCCAGCACAGTATAGTTCTCGGCCCTAATGCTGTACCTAAAATTCACAAAGTGCGTCCAATTCCTTTTGCAAAAAGAGACCAAGTGATCGCCGAGTGTCAAAAAATGATTGATGATGGAATATGGAGTCCTATTGAAAAATCTGAGTGGGTGAATCCAATGGTCGTCGTTAATAAAAGTGATGGTGGATGCCGTATAACGACAGATTTGTCACAACTCAACAAATTCGTCATTCCGGACCGTTACCCCCTACCCCACCTAACTGAACTATTTGTGCTTCTACGGGAGGCGCGTCATTTCACAAAGCTAGACCTTCGGAAAGCCTTCTTTCATATTTTATTAGACGACACAACAAAGGCCCTCACCACCACAGCAACCCCGCTAGGGACCATGTGTTACAACAGACTACCTCTTGGCTTACGAGATAGTGGCAGTGTATTCCAGCGACTCGTTTCAGCTTGCCTATCTGACTGTGACAATACAATAGTCTACATCGACGACATATTAATCTTCGCCCCAAATCAGGCAAAGCATGATGCAGAGGTAGACAAGGTGTTGTCAAAACTATCTGCTCATCAGTTTCGTCTCAACCCACACAAATGTGTATTCAATACTGACATAATCACCTTTCTCGGATATACAGTATCTAGTGGAGTAATTACCCCCAGCAAGCACAATATCGACCCCTTGGTCAAAGCACCTACTCCCGTCAATCTGAAGCAGCTACAAGCCTTTCTTGGTGCAGTTAATTATCTGAGCGATTTCCTCCCTCATCTTGCCGACACGCTTGAGCCCCTGCGGCTATTAACAAGGAAAGGCGAAGCCTTCAGATGGGACACACAACAGATAAACGCTTTCGACTCAGTGCGCGCTATCATCAAAGAAAATCTCAAATTAGCAATCTTTGACCCAAACAAGCCAGCTGTTGTGACAACCGACGCCTCATCAGTCGGACTGGGAGCGCAGCTCTGCCAAATTCATAATGGACGCCACGTCCCAGTTCTCTTCGCGTCGCATACACTCTCCCCGCGAGAGAGGAACTTTGCAACCAATGAACGGGAAGCACTGGCGTGTATCTGGGCATGTGAGCTCTGGGAGAAATACTTGCAGGGCCGGCACTTCCTTCTACGCACGGATCATGGCAGTCTGAGAGCACTCCTGACTCAGCATTCCTCCACTCGGAAATCTGCGAAATTTGACAGATGGCTGGAACGACTCGCGCGCTTCGATTACGAGGTCGAGTACATCAAAGGTAGCAGTAATTTCACGGCCGACGCTCTTTCGCGCCTACCACTGCCTTCAACCAGCTCTGCCATAGCTGACGATGACACCGCAGTGAAAGCCACGATCTCCGCGATAACATCGACGCCTATCTCTCTACCAATTCTTCAACAGCACGCCGACACTGACGATCATCTCCGCCAAGTGAAGCAGTTTGTCCAGACAGAGTGGCCCCCGAAGAAAAGTATCGCCGCGGATCTGCTGCCGTTCTATCGAATAAAAGACGAGCTGTCTGTGGAGTATGGCCTACTCGTCAGGAATGACGTCCGCTTTGTTGTGCCAGAATCCATGAGGCCCAAGGTCGTAGCAGCGGGGCATGAAGGTCACCCCGGTATTGTTCGGATGAAGCGCCAGCTGCGCGCGACATTTTGGTGGCCTTGCATGGATAAAGAGATCGAGGAATACGTTCGCTTTTGTCTTCCTTGCCAGGACAGCGTCAAAGCACACAAACTCCCTCATATTCCTCAAACGAGAACTTCTACACCAGATCGTCCGTGGTCTAAGGTCGCCATAGACATCACAGGGCCGTTTGCTTGTGCCCCACATCACCATCGATTTGCCACAGTCGTAATCGATTACACAAGTAAATACCCTGAAGTTCTCCTATCTAATGACATCACCTCCACCAGGATCATCACCTGGTTGACGGAAGTGTTCGCGCGTTTTGGGAACCCGGACACAATCCACTCGGACAACGGGAAGCAGTTCATCTCCGCCGAGATCGAAGAGTTCTTCGCTTCACGGGACATAAAACATACAAGGACGGCGCTATACTCCCCCCAACAGAATGGACTAGTCGAAGTCTTTAACCGATATATAAAGCACGGCGTCCAAACCTTCGCGTCCTCTAAGACACCTTTCGACATCGGGATCACTCAGCTGCTGTTCAACTACCGCGCAACGAGTCCCGACCCGTTCGGACAAAGCCCAGCGGAAATCCTGTTGTGCCGCCGTCTCCGCACGAATTACCAGCCCTCCATACGTCCAACGCCGATCCCCGACACCCCCATGGAAAAGAAAGACACCACCAGCCCGGCTCGCGACATCCCGCAGTTCCGCGGACCCTACGCCATCGGGGACAGAGTCCGGACAAAGCTGCCACACACTCCCAAAGGCTACTCCCCGTTCTCTAAGCCGAGAGTTGTCTCCCAGGTTCTCGGGAACTATACCTACCGCCTGGACGATGGACAAGTCTGGAACGCGAGGAAGCTTGTAAGAATCCGCGAACCACCACCGGTGTCCGTCGAGACCGCTGACCCCCCAGAGAGAGCACCCCACCGTCGCCTCCCACGGAGATCCGGAAGGCCCAGCCGCGGCCTACCCCCTACTCGATTTCAACATGAGTTCAACTACTTGTGAGGGGGAGGTAATGGTGTATCGGACATTTATATTACTAATATATATTATGTGCTCATCCGCTGTTTGTACCCACCTGCTGCGTTTGGCC
>JAYRBW010067808.1:0-25875 GCA_036023295.1 Invenusta paracnida | reverse complement strand
TCATTTAGACAGACAGCTGGTTGCATCATTTAGACAGACAGCTGGTTGCATCATTTAGACAGACAGCTGGTTGCATCATTTAGACAGACAGCTGGTTGCATCGTTTAGACAGACAGCTGGTTGCATCAATTAGACAGACGCAGCTGGTTACATAATTTAGACAGACAGCTGGTTGCATCATTGTTTCACTATCATTGTCGCTGAAATTGCCTCTTTTTTTATCCTTTCAGGCGCAAAACTTCAAGGATTCAGTTCAGATTTGGAGGTAGGAAACTCTTTAGCCCAACTCTCTTTTGAGTATTACTTTATAAGACTGCCTTAAACATGGCAATTAGCTATAAATAGTCGATAGTTGCATTTTAATATATACGTATATCTAAATTCTTTTTTTCATAATATTAACGATTAAATTTGATGTTTCTAGGCACCAAAATTTAAGAGTTCACGTCTGCTATTCTTTTGCAAATTACAAACTATTTACTCGATTATTTATATTTCCTGAAATTAAAATCAATTAATAGTACGAATTCTCTCTGCGCTTATTTTTCATTTAAATCTGTCATTAGCTCAAATTGATTTCTGACATCAGGTTTGTTCTATCGATTTTAATATCTGTTTAAAAAAAAACATTTTTCTTTTATAATATCGATTAATTACATTTGGTAACTCCAACGTTAGTCCTGGTGCCTTATTCCACGGTTGCTTTTATGGTCTGTTAGTCTATTCCATGGTTGCTTTTATATTTGACGAGTTTCTCTCTCCCTTTTGGTTTTGTTCCACCAGCATGTCCGGCTTCAAACGTTACAAGAAGACGCATTTTCAAGAACACTCGTCGACAATGTGAGTGTTTAGTCTTGTCTGTGAAGGTTAATGTCCCATTTGTGCGATTTATAAAGTAACGTAATGAATTAAGAGAAGATATTAAAGATACTTTATTCTACTCGTCTTGTGTTTCATTTCGTGATGATTTGTTGCATTCCAGTCGATTCCTGACACCGTTCCAACTGAAACTTACACATTTCCACAGGTATTTATCACTCTCCTCTCCTCTCCTCTCCTCTTGCCATTCTCCTCGCCTCGCCTTTCCTCTCCTCTCGCCATTCTCCTCTCATCAACTCTTCCTCTATTTTGCAGCCTCGAGTGCCAGTGCAAAATAATATACCTCGCGGTAATTTTATTATTTTTATTTTTTGACTTAAAGTATTTCTCAGAATGTGCCAGACTATTATACCTGCTTTTAATTGGTGTGATTAGTTTAACTTTCTCCTAAACTTCATTCCCTTTCCAGGAATTACAATTGGACATGTTGCAAGGGTCAATATCTATTCAGAATTAACGGGTACGTTTTATTTTTCAATTCAGTTGTACTTGAGATGAATTGTGGCTCAACATATTGTTACCCCCTGCCATTGTTCCGCAACTGATGATTGGTTGCTATGAAGGTGGTTGCTATGCAAAAGCGTAGATAATTTGAGTATTTCTTTCAAGTCCATTTTGACTAAATGAAATATAACAAAATGATAATTAACCCTAGAAGGGCGAAGTCGTCATGTGACGCACTTTGAGGAGTTTTTTTGTAATACTTTTTTCGCAAGTTTATTTCTTATTCTTCTCGTGATTTTATGCCTTAGGCCTTCTCTACGCGATTCTAATTATTTTTTGAAAATATTCCCTAAAGTTGCACGAAATCGATGAATACAATCGATGAACGGCGAGAGCCTCATGTGACGATTTTGAAAATTTAGCCTGATATTGAAAGCATTTAGAAAGCGAAGTGAAATAATGAAATGAAATATTTATGAAATGAGTTTCTTCTAACTGTGATGATTGCGCAATATATTGTGAACCGGAATATTGCGCAATTTTAATTAGTTTAGTTTATGCATGGACTCCCATGGTTTATGCAATATTACATACACAGCAGCTATACTTGATACTATTGCGTAATAAATTAATTTTGATAGTCTCTGCTTCTTTATGATGACCCAGCAACTATAGTTGACGTTATATACAATACACAATGTTCCTAATGACGCACGCTGCTATGAATCAGCGAATTACTGATCAAATAAGTGTGAAAGTTTGCAGATATTTGAATTTATTATAATCAAATGTTTTCCGCATAAATATACTGACATTATCTTATTTGATGAGCTATTTGGCTTATATTCTATACAAAATTAATTTTTTATCATAAAATACTTCTATATAATAATACTCCAAACATATTTGTAGTGATATTGAAATATAAATGTATAAAAAAATGGCATAAAAACAAATGCGACATATGACGCTTCTCGCCGTTCTAGGTATACCGATTTTCTCACCCTTCTAATGTTAAGTGTTATTTTATTGGACTTTGAGTTTGTGAACTACAACTAGAAACAAATGCTGATAGCTTTCATCATAATTCCCGCATGTTTTGAAAAATGCAAGCAAATAGTTTTGATATTTTTTTACACTTTGCAAACCATTTGATTGTAAGCAAATGCTCATTTTTATTCATACGAGTGAATGTTTTATTATTCAATTAAAAAGTCACTCTACATATATATTTTTTTCATGCATTTATTTATTATATCGGAAGGGGAGGGGAATATCATACCAAATGCGAGTTATAAACATAAATTATGTATTATACCAGATCTGAAAAGTGCACCTGCAGTTGTGTATCTACAATTTAATGTTCATATTGTAAATATTTTTTCAAATTTTGTTCAAATATTTCTTCATTTATTATATATACTCGTAATATTTAGACTATCTTTATTTCATTCAAATAATTTGAAGTCAGTGGAATTTTACGAAACAAATGAGAGTATATTAAGTAATATTTGACAATAACATAAATAATATATTTTAATTGGGAATTCAAATTATTCAATTGTTTTAATTAACAATGTAACATAGGTATACCTTTTAAGTATTAAGTCCATAACTGAAGAGAATATTCCAAGATATATTTAAATCATTGTGTCAAATTTGAATCATATACATTCCGAAACTTATTTCTAAATGTGTTTTTTATTATATTTTATTTCATATTTGTTGTACATAGGTCGAATTTGGTTAGATAATTCTCCACATTTTGATCTGATAACAATATATACTTGTATAATATTTAAAATTGGAATATTTAGTTTTGATTTAATATTTAAATTTATATATTTATATTTATATAATATAGTATAGTATATATATATATACTTATAGGTACCTATATAATATTATTACAATACAAGCATAGAATGTTGGTAATATATAACGCTTTAATATTCTAGGTTCAATATGAGTCAATTGTGAATTGATATAAAATATGGATTTAAAAAATATCATAAAATTCAGTTTAACAACAAATAATAAAGATATATTGATCTCAACAATCAAGTAAAGTTATTTCTGACACGCGCGAATATAAATAGTAAAAAACCAATCGATTGAAATAGCTTCTAATGATTATTTTAATCCGCGAAAATGAATGCCTATGTATCGACGGAGATCTGTCAATATAATCATAGTTTTTTATTGCAACTTTCAATATAATAAAAACAAAAAATTACTAAAATATATTTTGCTATATGAAAATTAATATTAATTATGAACTTTATTTTTAATAATAAATGTACTTCTTAAATACTAATTCTTCGAAATATTTATTAATAAAATTTGTACATAACACTATTTAAATATATATTGTACATATCTACAATATCTACAATATATCCTATTTTATAATTATAGGACACTATTTAAATATATATTGTACATATCTACAATATCTACAATATATCCTATTTTATTATTAAATAATTAAAGTGCGATTTCCTTAATCAATTATTTATTTTAATTTAGCAAGATTTACTTACAATACAATCCCTTAACAGCTAGCTCGACATAGCTATAAGACAAGTATATAAATGTATATTCCATCTTTATAAGATTCCGATTCCTTTCAATAGGTACTTAGAAAATAGATTTTTGAAGCTGGTGATATGGTACTTCATTAGTATTGGTTTTATATATTATACGCGTGAACTATTCGCGTATTCGTCATTAAAACGGATCAGTATAAATTGAAACTTTCTTAAAATGAAATTGAACAATTTTTAGTAACATATTTACTATTATGCATCCAAGGGACCATGCCTAAAAAAGTACCTAATACCTACCTGTTTTGCCAAAATGAGTAAAGCACACTTTCATATATCAATATTTAAAAAAAACAAAAACAATTATAATACAATTTTGTTTCATATATTAAATCATTTCAAAAAATAAATCATGAAATACAAAAAATAACTTATTGTAAATATAAAAAACATGTATCAATTTTTATGAATAAATATTTCTAACAATATTTTCTATTAATAGATTACAAAACATTTTTCTTTATTTACATGCGAAGTTTCAAAACCCTTTTATATTAGGAAGTTTAAAGATGATAAGCCTGATAAGCAACTCGCCGAGATATGTAAGCGAAGCCCGGTATGAATAGGCTCAATCAAGCATGCATGAAGTAATATATACTATTACTTTAATATACCTAATTCAATATTATAGCGTCTAGTTTATAGATTTTTTCGATCAAATATAGGTGGGCGACAGAACAATTGCGTCTAAGTCAAATGTAAACGGTTGAGATTTGAATAAAATTATTGCTTATTTTGTCAGGTGAAATATAAAATAATTGATATACATATTCTGCATATATTATATATTTAGTATTTAATATATAATAAAAATAAATATAATATACATATAAATATATAAAAGAGATAAAATTTAAGCTCGTAAATGTACCAATAATGTGCTTCTCTTTTCAAATTTACTTATATTATTATACCTAATATTGTTGTGAATATTACTTGTAGCTTATTACTGGAATAATAAATTAATATAATTAATTAATTACTTATATTACATTATATTAAAAAGTAAACGAAAGAAAGTACAAATAGAACAAGTAATTGTTACTTGTGAGATTAGAAATAAAAAGTCACAATAAAGCTATATAGCGTTAGTTATTTTAGAAAAGCTTTCGCCATTCAACAAGAAGACATAATTGATCATGAATCCTTTCCATATTTATGTCTTCATGTTGAACGGTAAAATATTGAATGTTTTAACAATTGTTTTGATTTAATATTTTTAAACAAACGTTTTACAATTTTATTGTGTCTTTTTAATCCTAATTTTATTTAAAATTGTATTTAACTTGTACTAAGTATTGAGTTATTCTGAGTTTTCTTCAATGAATTAATATTGTATGATTTATTGGTCAGCTGTTTATATGAAGTAAGTTATAAAAAAGTACATTATTTTGCTTAAAAGTACATCTATTACAATATTAAAGTTTCACATTTTTCTAAATAATTATAAATTATACATACTTGGATGCTAATTATTGCAGCTCAAATAAAATTATAACTCCCTTAGTGATACAACTCCAATATAATTAATTTATTATTATTTATACATATATAAAATATTCTTTACACTATTTGTTATCATGAGACTGCTCCTGTATCATTGCCAATTCCACATTTTTTGCTATAAATTATGTTTAACTTAATTTTCATTTTCATATGTTTCATAAAATATAATTACAATTCATACAGTACCTATACAGATACAATTAAGTATTCACAGGTATAAGTAACGCTATAAATTATGACAGATGAAAGTGGTCAAAACTAAATCCCTATAAAATGAATGAAAGTCTACATAGTATGTTAACATGAACGTCAGCTATATATGGAAAGTGTATAATCCATTTAAGTATACAGATTCTCAAAAAGATTGGAACTGACAAAGAATCTGAAAGACTTTATGCTCTTGACTGTGGTGAAGAAGTCAAATACTAATTCTTCAATTTCTGAATCGGAACTTCCTCGAATGAGATGTGCCCCGAAGATATTTAAGATTGGTTTAACCGTTAGAATAAATTATACATTAAGTATTAAAATATACATTAAGATTATACATTTAAAAACCATTACCTAATAGTCGTTAAATTAGATATATATATGCATCTAATTTGACGATTAATAAATAATATTTCTATCAGGCAAGCTTGAAGGCAAACCTCAAAATGTGTCGGGTTTTGGATAGTAGACTTAGCAAGACATCCTACCATGATATCTTACTATATGTATAATCAGATTAATGTTCTGTATTTAACGCATGATCGGTACATATTTTTCTAATTATATCGTACAACTGTATTATCCCCTTTTTTATTGTTACATATTACCCGAAATGTGTCTCATAATACACAGTTAAAATATTTCTTACTCCAAGCCGACTTTCGGGCTAAATATATAAATATCTTATATATAACGGAAAACAAAATGTTTAAGCGTCCCATATTAAACTTGATATTATAGATAGAATTCATTTCAAAATAAATCCCTTTAGAAGCTAGATATTATGCAACACATAGATAAATATACTAATGACCTTTATACCATGGTGTGTCCTTTTAAATAGTGAATTATAATTGAAATATAATATATATAATTGATGGTTTATTATGAAAACTTTTGCGATCAATTATGGAAAATGTCGAAATTGTTTATGATAATTATATTATAAAATAATATTAAATCATAGTAAATTTTACATATTATGATTTTTAAGTTATATAGAACAAAATTAATTATTTTCTCTAAATTATTATTCAAGCAGCTATTAATGTAAAAACTGTAAAATTTTTAAGGCGAAAAATATTATAACAACCCAAGTATGACATCGGTTTTATGATATCAGTATCTTAAAGTATACGCAAAAACTGTACTATTTAAATAAATGTGTGCATATATTATATAATGCGTAAAATATAACATATATATGCAATTCTGTGTCATGCCTTGCTTCGTTCTCAGAGTAAGTATTTAAAAACAGCTGACTTTTTATTTGATATTTGCCGACTGTTCGTCTTTTTATCCCTTATACAAGTTATTAATATTATTTTCTATGCTTCTTGCTTTATCATTGGATATACTTATTGGACATCGCTATATCTGCTTACAAAGTATCTAATATAATAATTTTACAAGTTATAAATATTATTTTTTATGCTTCATGCTTTATTATTGGATATATACATATTGGACATCGCTACATTTGCTTACAAAGTACCTAATATAATAATTTTTGTCCACATACAAATTATGTACTCGAGTGTGCATTCCAAAGTGTAATAAATTTTGTGCTGTATTATTAACCGTACTTTCACTAGATTGTTAAGAGCATATACCACTTTTGGGCATTTATTGCTCATCAGAAACCAACCTAGCCTTAGTTCTATAAATTACACATAAATTATAACTGTTTAATCCCTCATTGCATTCTTAAAATAGATTTATATTTAAATCAATGTTATATTCGTTATTTTATTAAATTTGTAGCAGGTTTCGGATTTTTGCTTAAGTTTGACAATTGTGGTCGTAGAATTCGAGTACTTCTTGGCAATAAATTATTTGATTGTGTTTTTTCACTTAAAGCATCATTACATATATACCTTACAGATATTTCTACACTTCCCATTAACAGGACTTTGAGAAGAAGCTTAATAAATATGAATATTAATAACCACTCTATGGTTAATTGGTATATTGTTTTATTTTTCGTTCAAAATTGTATTTACTAATGGTACTAATTTTTATTTTTGAAGTTGGTATATACTGTATAATGTTATATTATTGAAAATGTCAATGATTATTTGACAATTATGATAATATACATATATTTAAAGTACCTAGATATACAGAATAAATATCGACATAAAAGTATAATCTATTATTATATGAGTATTATTATATAGAGTCGCATAAATGTTATCAATAATCGGTTTACCTA
Organism: Invenusta paracnida; assembly: GCA_036023295.1. Lineage (NCBI taxonomy): Eukaryota > Metazoa > Platyhelminthes > Proseriata > Coelogynoporidae > Invenusta > Invenusta paracnida. The sequence continues at coordinate 18,015 of JAYRBW010067808.1, read as the reverse complement.
ATTACGTATTTATAATAACTCTGGATGTAGTTACACAAATATTTATGCAGAATTTATTTTCAGGAAATAAAATATACACTTACCACATACCTTTCTGTCTTAATAAATTAATGTTTTGGCATTATCACATAATATTTTACGTTTATCAAAAAGGACTTATCTTTATGTTAAGTATTAAACATCTGATTTTATACATTTATTTTGCTATATACTTTTATCAATATGAGTATATTTAAAAATTCATCGAAGGACATATACAGTGTATATGTGTGTATAATATAAAATGTTGGATACACATTTTAATTATAACTAAATTATAGGATAATCTACAAAAATAAATCAAATATATTGTCTATTTGGTACGTGTGCAAGTGTATATAAACAAATATATTTGTATATTTTTAAAATTACATCAATTTTTTCGTAGATTACAAAATTACAAAAGTGTCTTTATTTGTCAGCATATTATGAACACATTTATAGAGATAATTACAAATTAGGCGAATGCAATGAAATCATGTATGTCTTAGCTTTGCTTATTTTTATTCATAAATCTGAACTAAATTAATTGATACAATAAGGTAAATTACGTAGGTATGATATTACACTGATTTAAGGAGATATACAATTGATAATCTACGCATTGGAAAATGTATTGATTCTACGAGTAAATGAGATGTTGATTAAATCTAACATTGAAAACAGAATTCTTCTAACTACAATTAACTTGTTTAAAAATGGTTTGCTGAATGGAAAGTAAGAATTGATGGGAGTTTGAAAGTCTTCAAAGATTTTGATGAATTTAGTAAGAGCGATTTGAATTTGACTTCGACCAAGAAAAGGAGCTTTGAGATAATAGAATGTTTGATAGTTCGAGTTTTGACCAGCTGATTCGTACCTTAATTTACCATTTAAGGATACAAATTTCTCTTCGTGCAAGCTCTGAACATCGCAACCTTGAAGCTGGACCTAATTCCCGGAAAGAATTTCGAAGAACAAAAAGTTTGGTCTCAAATGTTCTCGAGTAGATCCGAAAGTAACTCTAGTATATTGTAATACTGATGAACCACAAACATGTATTGTCAACATGTATAATAAAATGTATTTGAATCATTGACCACAAGATTTAGAGTGCAAAGCGTTCTATCTTACACCTTTGCCAAAAAAATTCTGAACGAAAACAACCCTCTGTGGTATAAAAATTCACCCATGGGTATCCACACAATTGAAGGTACAACAAAACTTCTAATGAAAACTATAGATAACGGACACTTCTATACAAATACGAGTCTACGACGAATGTCTAAAACAAGTTTAGTGCAAGCCGTAATCCTAAAGAAAGTTGCCTCCTTAAAGACAGGTCGTATTAGTGATACAGCAGACCAAATGTATACATACACAAAGAATTGTTTGTATAAGTGCGCTGTACAGTTCGAAGAAATATACATCCAATGAAACTTCCCTGGAAAAGTCAAAGAAAAAATCACAAAAAAGTGTATTTCAAAATTGTTTGTTGTTCGTTTTAAAAATTGTACATTGTAAATTATGTTTGTTTTTTTAAGCGTAGATTACATATTGATTGTTCTTTAAGATAAATTTTATTAAATGTTTCCATTTGATTATTGACTTTTGATTTTAATACATAGTTACAATCTTTATTAAATAGATCAACCTACATACAGAGAAAATGCACATAAATTACAGTATATCGGTCGTAAGGTGCTTATTACTGTGGTGCCGAAAACATAAACATAAAATTGTCAAGGATGTGTTTAAGTACCAGAAGAGTAAAAATCATTTTTAATATTTAGATATCTATATCTAGCAAATGAATTAAATAATAAAATAATGTGAAAACCAATTTAACAAGTTAGAATTGTGGTAGAGTTTGTAACTAATGGATTTAACTTTCAATAATATACATATATCTCTAATATTCTATTGATGAAAAACTATATGGTTAAAGATGTGTATCATATTATTTTTGTTGCTATGGATTGATAAAGTAAATGCATGTTTAATAATTTATTCAATCAAGTACAATACCATAATTTGTAGTATATGTTATACGTCTTTATACCTAAGCCATGTAATAATTATATACATTTAATATACTTTAACATTATACATTTTTGAACAACAATATCTCATATAGCATAGTATCTTCATTAAAATAATAGCTTATTGAGGTATTTGTCGAAATACGAGACAATGTCACCTACATACCTAAATTTAAATAAAAGTTTACAATACTATTTCATGAAAATTGAAATGAACAAATAATAAAAATATAACTATAAAATGCATTCAAAATGACAAATGTATGTTCATTAGTTTATCGTTGACGACTTATTAAAGTACAACTTTGAAAAACTATTTCATCATTACGAAATTTTGTATATATTCTACTTTATCAAATACACCTTTTTAATTGTAACGTCTTTATTTTAATACATAATCACAGCAAATACTTGTCTCCGAATTGTGTCAGTATAATTGTGTCAATATAGTAGAAGAGACTAAATCGTTGAATTTTATGGTAATCGTTGAACCATGTTAATAGTCGCCTAACAGTAAGCAATGAATGTAGGATCTCTATATGTATTTTTGAGAGAGCTATATTATGTTTTATTTTATAACCAATAATTCATTCCAACGATTCACACTGTGTTACAATTTTGTTTACCAATCTTTAGAATTACCATTAAGTAAGTAATAATAAAGTTTTATTTATATATTTATTGCAACTTTTTATTGTATCCTATTCTATTTAATTGTTCTCATATGATATCATACCTATTACCTATACCTACCTATTATATATTCTTTTTTAGTTGGTGCTTCGAACAGCGAAATGTCTATAAAGAGTTATAAGCTAGTGGATCCACTGCAACCTCGACAATCCAAGGCGCAGGTGCTGATGCATACAGATTGGAACAAATGCGTTTTGTGCCAAAAAATAACACAATACAGTTTGAAATGCCCAGCAGAATCAAAACGACAAGATGTTGGAGTTGGTTATTCTACCATTGCCTTCAACATCAGACGTTTCAATGAACTTCACGAATTGCCGATGCCTCTTGAATTAGGACGCCTTGATGATGGGAATGGCATTGAAGCTACGTTTCTTTATAACAATGCCAAGTGGCACACATCCTGCTATACAAAATTCAATAATATGAAACTACAACGAGCAGAAAAAAGGAAATTCGCACAGAGTTGTAACCCTGATCCTTCTACATCCAAGAAATATACTCGTCAATTCGATCATCATGAAGTAGCAACATCAAATGTCTGATTTTTATGTGAAGATGTGTCAACTTATTCTGAACCACTCCGCTAGGCATCAATTTTCGTCTAGACTCCCGCGTGCGAAGATGTGCATTAGACCTGCAGGATGATAGGCTACTTATAAAATGAGTGCAGGGGACATGGTCGCACAAGATGCTAAGTATCATTCAAGGTGTCTTGTTTCTCTATACAAGAAAAGTAAATCATTACAAGATTATCATAAAAAATGGACACAACTGATAAAGTCAACCATGCGATTGCGCTAGCCGAGTTGCTATCATTTATTGATGAAACAAGAACAGATGAAGAGCATGCCCCTGTCTATAAACTAGCAGATCTCGTCAAACTGTATTCTAATCGGCTAGAACAACTTTGTGTGGAGCAGCCTGTCAGACAACATAGTACAGAGTTAAAAAATCGTATTCTGGCCCGAATCCCAGACCTTACGGCTCATAAGGAAGGGCGTAATATACTACTTGTATTTGATAAAGATGTAGGACTTGCCCTACGTAAAGTTTGCAAAGATGACTACGATGACGAAGCCTTATGTCTTGCAGGGGCAGCGAAGATAGTAGGTACGTAGAGAAATGTTTCAAACTGCAGCTAATTTCACAGGTTCATTTGATGAAGACTGACAAATAAAATCAGTACCTCAGTCACTGCTGACTTTGGTGGATATATCCACCATATATGATTCTCGACGGCCCTAACATCCCGTCTCAATCGGGTTATGGTGTAACCCAAGAAACCCTCAGCACAGCTCAGTTGTTGCAGTGCAATAGTCCCATCTGTCGCAGAGTTGGTAGTACTACTGTACTACTTGTACGTATAAACCCACAATTCTTATGATTATTTACACCAATCTGTCTGACTATACAAATATAGTATTCATGTATCTAGGTTTGATTGTTCAATTAAAAGCATCATTAATTAGAAAGTAATGTCGAGAAAGAATTTTTTTCTATCCTTACTTAAATTTCATAATATGTGGAATTTACTGTTTTTATTTTATTTTATTTTGTAATATATAATGCTGAAATATTGCATGATACCTATATCACGAATAGTTTATTTCATAAATTAGATATCTTGTTCAACTTAATAAAATTGCCCACCCCATTGCTAATCGTTATGGAAAATACAGAGTAAAAATGTCGAAAAGCTTTGCTAGAAAGATATGAAATTTATAAGAATTCCATTTTTATGAAAAGATATATATCGAAATTGTTGAAAGATTAAAAATAATATCTGTGCGTGATGTCAGGAGGAAAGTACCGTCGTGACTACTACCTATTTAAACAATACGACATTTTACAATGTGCTGATTTTGAAAAGTTGATAAAAAAAGCGTGCTTCAGAGATTGAGTCACCACTTTGTTATACATGTATTGAGGACACCTATGCCATAATTAAAAAAGCTCACATCGGAACTGGACATGGTGGACGTGATCGAATGCTAAACATTTACAGTCGAAGTGCGCCAACATTACAAGGGAATCAGTAGAATTATTTAAGTCATACCGTACTCCTTGTCATGAAAATCGGAAGCGGCCCAAAACGACAGGTGTCGTCGTGAAGCCGGTAATGAGCAAGGATTTCAATTTATGGGCACAGCTTGATCTCATTTACATATATGCAATCATCTCCACAGTCGGACAAAAGTGGATCATGATGTATTAATGACATTTGACCTAATTTGTGATATTGCCAACACTTACTTATAAACGAGCAGCAGATGAGGCCTTTCAGCTTCTCAATATCTTTTTACTTTTTGATGCTTCAGTTATCCTGCAAAGTGATAATGGCTCTAAATTTACCGATGTGGTGATTTTGGAGCTCAAACTGTTTTGGCCAGTATTGCTTATCGTACACGGAAAACCCAGACACCCACAGAGTCAAGGATCCGTCAAGCGGGTCAACTGTGACATCAAAGACATGCTAGTGAGTTGGTTATCAGACAACAATACACATGACTGGTCAGTTGGTCTTATTTGTTTCGTCCAGTGCATGAAAAATTCAGCATACCATTCTGACAACCAGCGTACACCATATGCTGCTATGTTCGGGTCTGCACCAAAAGTTGGTTTTACTTCGATCAATTTGCCAGATGACATTATTCAAAGACTACAGACTAAGGACGATTTCCTAGCTTAACTCCAAACAACACCGTTTGAGTCTCTACCCACAGAGCCTGAGTCAACACCGATGGAGTCTCCACCCACAGAATCGGAGGCAACGCAGATACAGTCTCCACCCACAGAATCAGAGGCAACGCAGATGGAGTCTCCACCTGCAGAGTCGGAGGCAACGCAGATGGAGTCTCCACCTGCAGAGTCGGAGGCAACGCAGATGGAGTCTCCACCCGCAGAATCGGAGGCAACACAGATTGAGTCTCCACCCACAGAATCAAAGGCAACACAGATTGAGTCTCCACCCACAGAATCAAAGGCAACACAGATTGAGTCTCCACCCAAAGAATCAAAGGCAACACAGATTGAGTCTCCACCCGCAGAATCGGAGGCAACGCAAATGGAGTCTCCACCCGCAGAATCAAAGGCAACGCAGATTGAGTCTCCACCCACAGAATCAAAGGTAACGCAAATAGAGTCTCCACCCGCAGAATCAGAGGCAACGCAAATGGAGTCTCCACCCGCAGAATCAAAGGCAATGCAGATTGAGTCTCCACCCACAGAATCAAAGGCAACGCAAATGGAGTCTCCACCCGCAGAATCAAAGGCAACGCAGATGGAGTCTCCACCCGCAGAATCAAAGGCAACACAGATTGAGTCTCCACCCGCAGAATCGAAGGTATCGCAGATTGAATCTCCCCCCATAGAATCAGAAGCAACGCAATAATATTATAGATTTTTATCTATCTAAATTATCTCTGCCTCCTTCCTTCTGTCGTATTGTACACAACATACATGTGACGGGAATACATGTAGGCATTAGGAATACCTACACTGGGTGATATGTTATTACATATAAACATATTATTTTTAATTAAAAAAGATTTATAAATAGATCATATTAAAATGGTTTAATACATAATATATTTTATGTTTTTTTCACAATTTATTGCATTAACATTTTTTTACTACTTTGAGTGACATAACAAAAATATTCAAACTATAAAGATATTTACAATAATATGTTAACTGACTATATACGTTATTGAATAAACCTGATCTAATTTCAATATTAAAATTGTTATATGTTATGTGCGTACTTTTATTGTCTTATCTATAAAGCGATTAATATATATTCAATGAAACATGGAAATAAATTTTAACAAACAATATTCTCCTATCTTAAATTCAAAGCTTTCACACAATATTACAAATAGTTACTTAGAATTTTTCATTAAAAATGTAACAGAAATAGAAATCCAAATTAAAAACGATTATTACGTATACATGAGTACGTGTATATATGAAAATATCTATTAGATTTCTGAATTTCAAGAGAGAAACATATTTTTATTGAAATGAAAAAAGGGAAAAAAGTTATTATTTCATGTGTGAAATATTATGAACATAGGTACTACAGTAATATAATATTGATATATGTTTAACAAAATAAATTTAATTTATTAATTTTAAATATTTTTATGTTAAAATCGTTATCTAATAAGTGAAATATATAACTGTTTAAATGGTAATATTGAGTCAGAATCGTTTTGTGTATATATAGTATCTCTATTTTGTCTCAGTAGCATCATAGTGTGACCTTAATTGAATGATGTCATGTAGGTAAGCAGATTAATTCTTTGACATAAATTCGAAATTATTTCCGTTCAATTTATTGGAATTATTGCAATGAATGTATTAATTCAAATATTTATTTATTTATTTACTTTTTTTTTATTTTTTATTTTTTTTTATTTTTTTTTTTATTCTGTCATTTTTTTTTTACAATCATAACATGTTGTGTTTCAACACTTCCTCTACCACAATGGATTATTTCTTCTATTCTTTCTCTTTACTATATTTCTTACATTTACTAATTTACTAAGTCTTTATACTAATTTATCAAATTATTGAGTAATATTTTTTTTCTATGTGTATCTGCAGGTGAAACAGTATGATCCAAACTTTTACATATAAAAAATTGTGTAAAACATTTTCGTTATTTTCCATGGTATTTGTAATATTAAACAAAATAAAATGAGTAAATTTCTTTATTAGGTACATGTTTTATTTAAATAGTTTGCTGTTTGTTAAACACTATAATTTTATTTATATTATGTTTAATGCATAAAATGATGTAATGAATGTGCCATTTATAATATTTATATATCTCTGTATAATATTGTGATTTTTTGTTTTGTTTTTATTAACTATAACGTTATAGGCTAATTTTTTAAATAATATCTAATATGTATAATCTATACTTACAATAATGTAAAATCGTTTATTTAAATGTGAATTATTACATTTTTAAATTTTAATCTCATGTAAAGATAAAATAATTACTGTCAATAATATTTGAAAATTTAAAACATGAAGTAGAGATAACATAGAAAAACAGTCGCTCTATAATGTATATTTATTAAATATAGCATTACTGGGTTTTTAAACATAAGTCTACATTTTCTATTTATAAAAAGTATAAGTAAATATTTATAAGAAACTTGTCATGCAAAGTTGCGAAATTCATTCTTCGTGAATCCCGTCATGCAAGAAAACCATGAGTGACCTAGAATGGTCTTACATTCCCAAAGGGATTTGTTCGATGAAGCAACACGTACTATAATTGCAAATAGAAATGGAACAAAATCTTTAAAGTTGTACACTTTAATTAATAATACACTGATGGTATATGTATGTTTTGTGTGTATGTAAGGAATGTATAAGGAAACGCATATAATAAACTGTAGAAGTGTGTGTATTTTATTTAAAGAAAATATGTATACGAACTTATTTTTGTTTGTTTAATACAGACATTTGTTACATAAGTAGTAATCAAGATGTATCGTTAATGCATATTTTTCTAAAATTTGTTTGACTTTCATAAATTAATGTACAGTGTTTTAATATAATTTTCGAATAAAATATGATAAGATATTTTAGAGGAGCTGTTTGCCTTGGGAGCTTGTTTAAAATGATGTAAAATGTAAAATAGACATTGAATTAATAAAAACGATTACATATTAATTTGATATTACGTATTTCTCTGAAACCTTTTTATATACGTTTACATGTTATATTTAAATATACTTTATACAACAACGCGCACTTTTTTTTGTTATTTATTAATTCAAACTTACATGTTGCATCAATTCAACTTTAACAACTTTATTAGTTTTCTTTCATTGAAAATTTAAGTTTTTATTTCATATTGGACATTTAAATAATTATGCTGTTAATACTATTCACTAATCATAAATAAATTTGAATTTCAAGTTTTTTGTATATCTGCACGCGTTTCTAATTTTATAGAATCATTATTTGGATATTCTAAATTGTTTAAAATGAGATTCTATTTAATAATACTTTTTTGTATATGTTGGGATGTTTTAGTATTTTGCGTTCAAAATACTAAATATTAAAAAATTAACACAGTGAGAATGTTTGAATCAGGTACATCTTTATGAAATTGAAAAGGATATTTCTATGCAGAATGTTATTTACAATATGATTACATATATTGCAAATATAGTTGGAATAAGGTATATCATATAAAAAATTAAATTTGTTTCTTTTGTGTACTAATAAAAAATGAAAGCATAAATGTGAATATATACAAAAGATTGTTGGAAGTTGCAAGTTATGTACACTGACCAAGAAGTTAATAAGAAAATTTTCAAAAAAAACGTTATAATAAGTATATCAATCAATATTAATTGCGAAAAGGACATTTAAAAAGACCGGTTACATTCTTCAGCTATACTCTAAAATACTGTCAATGTTTTCAGGAAATTACATTTTATCAATATTTTATTTCCTATTTTAGCATTATGTTATCTTTTCTATTACTAATGGGTGTTAGTTCCGTATCTGCTCATGCTTATGAATTAAACTTTACCAGGATATTCAGAAAAGGTTATTATATGATGTTACTATAATATACCAACACACATTTTACTCTGTTTAAATAGTTTAAATAACAACTTTAACACTCGGAAGTCTTATACCCGGCAGCAACACTTTAGCACGGATTTTACTGACTCTATAGTAGTAGTGCTGTATACCCGGGTCTACACGGGTTTGTCGGTTGGCGTGTCAGGAGTTAGTATATAACAGTATATAATGCCATACGAATATAACTACATATAAATTACGTTAATCAGTATAATTTATAATTTATTTAAGGTTACTTTATTAGATGAATGCCTGTAATATATTTTTTTTATTTTGTTATAAAAGTATGTCACTTATAGTCGTATTGTATTTATATGTGTGTGTCGGGAGGTATGCCTGGTTTTTGTGTCGGAAAATCTCTTCCAGATTTCTCTGTTTTGGCTGCCTATATATAAATATGTTTGTATATATAATCGATAAAACAGCCCCATATCATTCCGCGTTGATTTCATTCGGAATTTACTTTTTACAGAAACTGTTACCTTTGGTATTATTGATTGGTAATCATTATCTTGACTAAATATCTTCAACTGATTTCTTCGAACAGATTTATCAATGGGCTGAAATCATTTCACTAGACGTTCTTTGACAACGTTTTAAAATTGTATATTACCAATCTTGAGTGCTCCACGGAAAGCTGTAATGGCTTCAGGTATTGCAATTTCTTTGGTGTCAAGTACAAGTAAATCTTGACTCCCTTCTTCAAAGGGATATCCAAAATCATGATGACACTGACCAATGAGCGAGCATCTTGCATAAATACTACTTGTACACTATCCTGTTGCTGGTCATGATGGTATGTGTCTGATGGTATTTTTAGTCGTTTGCCGTTTTCGTTTTGAAAATCATCTAGCAATCTCTTGGTTCTGCCACCATCACCATCTAAAAGCACTGGGGTTGTCAATGAGACCAACGACACTCCATCTCCTTTGATATAGCTGCATTGTTTTACTTGTGGGATTGATCTATTGGGATAGCAGAAAACTGCTTACATACTTGTTTTCAGTAAAGTTTCCAGCATTGAATTTCTCAGGAACGTCTGGGTATTACTCTAACAAATCATGCATATCTCGGAGATTAACGGGAATCCAACGAGTGTAGTCAGCACGGCCAAGGGCGTGGAACCATGGTTCGAATTCTATGAGAGCATCAATAAACATCATGAACGACGATTATCGCAAAGAACTCACAGACATTAAAATACACAATTTCAATTCAAGTATTGAAAACGAGGACAAATTGAGCGCCAACAAGTCAATAAAAACCATATTCAAACAAATTATTTATCAAAAATGTAATTACATTGCAAAAGGTAATAATATACGTATAATATCTATAAGTTAGATTATTAAAATATATGTATGCATTGTGGTCTGTAAGGTGAAATATCTTTCCATTCCGATATATACCTATACCATTTCATTTATAAGAAGGACGTCATTAAATGATTAATATATCCTATAGGTGGTACATAAGTATGCAATCAATGTGAAATATTTTTTGGATGCATTATGGTTTATTTGACGAAAATATAGAATGAAGTATATAACATTATGTAATAAAGCTTTTGGTTGCGCATATTGCTAAGGAACATTTTCTTTTTCGGAAAATTATTCATGATTTTTGGTAACTAGTGATTTTTCAACCATTTTTTGTATCTGTACGGTTTGATTCTACACTAAATAATCTGAGATTTCTTATAAAGGCATATTTTAATAGAAATGTTCATCATATTTTAGATATCTGAACAAAACTGAAATTTTGATGGCCATTTTGTTTTATTATGGTCCACATGACCGTCAGAGGTTAATTTTTCAATGGCACAATATCCAAATTGGTTCCTCATATATTATATTATTTCTATGCCAAATTAGGTGCTTTCATTAAAAAAATGCACAATTCTTCCATTATTTAATACTTAACCTCACTATATCTATTTATTATTTATGTATGTATGGTCAAGCACTCATAAGTTACCACTGCGTTATAATTATCACAAGTTAAAATTACACAATATGTACAAATAATTTTTACATTTTATAAATACATTCCTTACCTCCGCTGTTTTGTAGGCTGGGCTAATAATCAAGCGACTTTTACTGCAATACAACACATATTTACATATAAAACACTTAATTTATGCGTATTGAAATAAATTACAGATTTCGATAGGTTAATTTAAGTTAAGTTAAGTTTATGATATGTGCCTATTTATTTACTCATAGTTAAGGATTTTATTTATATAATAGAATATCATACAAGGGTTATAGTTTCAAACTAATTCACTATTGTTCGAGTGATTGAAATAACTAGACGTTAAATACTTAGGAAGGATATCTGATTTTTCTGTCTTCTTTAAATTTTTAAGATAAATTGCACCAACATAGGCGAATGATATAAATATATTGGGGTAAGGTGTAAAGGCCTTTTTTTAAGTAATCTTTTTTCTTAGATACATAATTTAAAAACTTGACACTTGTAAAAATATTCTTAAGCTATTATAAGAACAACATAAAATTGTTTCCTCGTGAAAATATTTCATTTATTACACATAATAGTATAAGCTGGAAATAGAACGCTCATCAGTGGTAGTATAGCACATAGGTTTTAATATATAAAAACTACACTTGCCTAAAATCTATATAATCAATGTAATATTTTCCTAATAATAATTTAATATACTTTTCTTAGTGTACCACAAGTTAGAAAAACACATTATCAAACTGTACTTAATAAAGTATATAAATGTTCTATTTATAAAAAAAAAAAAAAATTTAACATATACGATTTTCGTTGTGATAATTTTGAATTTCTTTGAGGAGTATGCATGTAATATTATATATAATATACATAGTTAATGTTATCACTATGCACATATATGTACATATATATCAAACTACAATATACTAAAATCAATAATAATGAAATAAACAAAAATAATTACTTCTATGGGGTAATTGTAATAGGTGGGCGTCTCCAGTGTTTATCTGGAGGCATCGGTCTGTAGATTGCTATCGCCCCTTATAGCGAAGCTGCATACTTTATATACAGATTTATAATTGTCGATTTCCTTGGAAATTAGTTTCTTATTTAGTCGTGCGAAGCAACTAAGTAGAGCATCTTCTAATATGGAGGGAGGTTCTTCAATATTGATCGTATCGTATCTTGTTTACATAAGTAATTATTTCAAAATTATTCTTATTTACATAAGAAGAAAAAATATATATTGAGAAGAAAATATGTTTTGAACTGAACGATCTTTCATAGTTAGAATGATTGAAAACATAAAATATATAACCAGTTCCTGAATCTTGAAAGCAAAAATATGTGTATTTCGAAATATGTTATTTTGTCTATAGTGAACACCATTACTATAGTAAGATAATGCTCAAATTTGCCAAAAAATATTTATTTTATTTTTGTAAAGAGGTCACATTTTTTCAATAAAATGTAAAGTCATGTTTAAATAATATCTGAGGACATTAAGCGATTACAATCGTAATTTTTTAATGTTTTTTATAACAAAATCCTATAGTTATATTTACCTATATACACGAAATTACGTATTTTTGTTATATATATGTATATATAAAAATGAGATTGCTTTTCTTCTATAATATCTAATTGTTTATTAGTCAATTTTTATACACTTAGTAGGTATTCAGGATATGTAACAAGTAGAGCTAAAAAAATAATGTAAATGCAATTAACGATCATAAATTCCTTATCATTTAATTTAGTTAATTGGCTGTTAAAAGTAAATATATGAACTCGTATATGTAGCATTAAAATGTATGTAACATGTATGCAAATCTTCATTACAATAAAATTATGTAAGACCTAACTTTTACTACATCATGTATAATAATTTAATAACTTTCCGATTGAGAAATCAGTAGAATAAAGTGGAAAACTTATCTAAAATGATGCATTTTATGTTTTTCGTGTACAAAAAATATTTATTTAAAATATATATATATATATATATAAGTTCATACAATATCTTACAAAATATTATAATGCAAAGATACTTAGGAGCTTTAATTAATAATTTTAACTTGTATTATACTGAAGTTTGAATATATTTAGAATTCACATATCGATGACACATTTCACATTTTTTGTTGATTTACGATGCGAAGTTTAATAGGAATAAACAAGGCCACTGCAAACAGTCTAGATGGAATTGCTAAAAATCACAACTGACTATTGAAATATTCCAAGCTTAGAGGCTGCCATTTTCAATCTCTGAGTTCACAATTTTTGAAATATTGATAAAGCTATTTTGATATATTGCTAAAAAGTCTACCTCTGATATAATGATGTTGAATTGAGGTTTTCTTAATAATTTTATCTTTATTTAAGACATTTTAAGACATTTACAATAAAAGCTTAAAATTAATTGATTTGTATAAATGTAACAAATTTAAATCAAAAGTTTGTTGAAAATAATTTATAATATAAAAGAAAAACAAGTACTAAATATCGTTTAATATATTTCAACTGTATTGTATGGTTTTATTTTGATTCATGCACCTTTATTTTAAAAGACATTTAGGTATGTATTACTCAATTTATTTTATTTTAAATGTTTGTATTTTTGTATGCCTGATTTCTTCTTGTTTCTTCTTATTTTATGATAAAATATAAACTATATAATTTTATTCTGTATCGTTATTGGGATTTCGATTTTTTTTTAGGAAATTATCCGTCCTTGAATAATGTATTTAATATTTAATGCGTCAATTATCAGATGGTGGTTGCGTCATGAGCAAATGCAGCACAATAAATTGATACTTTCTTAAAATGAAGTTTTACGACTTTTAGTGATATAATTTTGTCCATATAACCATGCTTTCTTATTGATTGGAAAATGCTAGAGTTATTAAATTGAATATACTTTTAAACGTTATGATTTCCAAAAAATGTACAACAAAAAATAAAAACATATTTAATGAAACACTTTAAAATTATTATCACCACATGAACTACAAACAAAAAATCAAAACCTTCTCTTAACCTACAATAGAAACACAAAAAGTCTTTTTAGACTACAAATTTTAATTAATTCTATTATGCATAAAACTTTTGAATATTCAGATGGCTCAATAAGGTAAATATGACCTAATGTCACAAATCATGTTTTTATGCACTGGTATATGTATTGATGAATATGTCCAATACTAGATATATACTGGTATATATGTCAAAGAATTTACAGCGAACGACAAGAACCTTCACTCTAAAAAAATAGTTTACAATAAACTTGACATATTACTAACTCAGTAGAAATTAGAAGTAGTTTTCAATTGAAGGATACGAGCTAATAGGAAAAAATAGCTATCAATAATACGTAATCATAAAAAACTATAATTTTGGACATGGTTTATATTCATAACCTATTCAAATACTAAATAGAATCTTGATAGCTAAAAAATAAATAGAATATTTTTATACATTTTTTACAAGAAATAGATGTGAAGCAAAATAAATTTTAACAAAATTTATCATATCTGTAAGTTGAATAAAATAATTCAACATCTTTATTACTTAAAGGCACAACATAATATGTAAATACATAAAAATGGTGGACTAACTTCAATTGACGACAAAATATTTGCCTATTTCTTAAAGTTTTAGCATAGAGTAAGGGTTCTTGTCGCTCACTCTAGATGTTTTGGTAGGTATATGTCAAAATACTTGATTGCATGTTTAATGATATACAATTAATGACAATCAATATAGTTTTTTTAAATCACAAAAGAATCGCTAAAAAAGCCGAAAATGACTGACATAACAGCCAGCTAACATTATTCTATTGAAAATGTTTAGGTTTTCTAATCTGTAATAAATAATAGACAAATCCATAATCAAATTCCACGATATTAAAGTACTTAATTTTGTAATTGCAGGTAATTATTTTGTGAATAAAACATATATTCTAAAAGTATAATATAAATAGTTATGTAACAAGAATAATGTGTACAAGTAAAATGAAAAAAATAGTTGATAAATGAATAATTTTATCAGGACAAGATTTATACGTGTATATCAGAATTATTATTTTTTAATTAATTTATCTGAATATACCTATATATATCGAAAATAATTTCCAAAGGCAAGGCATACACATTAAAAAAATTGAATGCTAGATTAAATCTATTTTTATTAATAAAATTTAGAAATAATGTTATTTCAATAAATTAACAAATTATTATAAAATACATTGCGTAACATAATTTATCTATAAAATGTTAATAATAATTACAGATATGAATGTGTGTGTCGCTTTAATGTGTTTGACTATTTAACCATCGCTCGTTAAAAGTTTAGCCTGGTAAAGCTTATTTAATCTTTCACATTATTCGTGTATGACTCACTGGATTGCAAGCCACACTGTCTAAATAATAAACTTCTACAGCTCAAACTCCCGATACTACCTTGTGAACAACCATAATAATATGTTTAATGTTCGCATTGTATCCCACAAATAGACCAATTTTATTACTCACATTTATAAGTCTATTTAAATATAAACATAGTAATAAATTGTTTTCACTTGGTTGCTCAAGGCAAACATCGAGTATTAAAAAAAGTCTAAGAAAATATTTATTTTTAGCAATTTTTTATCAAACATTTGGGAGTATTTTAGCAAAGGTGTAGAAAACATTTAGCTATCTTTTAGGGAGTTTAGATAACTTTTAGTGAACTATAGAAATCATTTAGGGAACTATTTAGAAGTCAAGTTTAGAATAGTTTAGAAGTTTAAAATACGTAGAGAATTAGTAATAACATGGCATACATCCAATAAAAAGTAATTTTGCACGCTTGTAAGCGAAATTTAATTATCCTTGATTTTTAGATACTTGTATATATTAAGTGTAGTAGTGTTAATGATTTCTTCGAGATGGTTAGGAAACGCATTATTCAAATTAAAAATATAAAATCTTATTCGTTGCCCAAAATTCTACATGGATCAATACCTTATACTCTGAAAGATAGACTTATATATGCGACCTTATTTTCATCAATATTGGGTCGCATTGTAATGATGCGACACTGTGTCGTGTCTTATTTGCTTGTATTCTCACTTAAGATTCATGTTAGTCACTGTATTTGCACTTTGTTATTAGCCTCTGAGGAAGGTATACGGTACCGAAAATTCAGGCAATAAACTTTGTATGTTTTGTGGAACTAAATTAACCTTCTTATTTGATATTATTTATGCCAACACAAAATATTTATCTTATTAAATTCTAATATATTATTTATAATGTAACTTCATTTTTGACTATGTTTAATCTCTTAAAGTTTTAATATAACAATCTTTTGATTTTTACGAATATTTGAGAATTTTTGTTTATAATGGTTGAAAACTTATATTTCATATAAATAACTGAGAACAAATACTTTTGAATAAATTTTTAATCTATCATTTTGTTTATATATAATTAAGCACTCAAATAATTATTTACAAGTATCAATTTATTCACTTCTAAAGTAGTGGGCAAAAAAATGAGCTTAGCAATTCTAAGCTCACATGCCTATTATAAGCTCACAAAAGCTCACAAAAGCTCACAAGCTATTATACCTAGAATCTGTTTTGCTAAATTAATTTATCACTGGACGTACTGAAAATTTTTCTATAGACAGGTTCTTATAAATTGAAATAGTAATTTTTAATTTGTCTAATATTTTGAGTCAAACGTTTAAAACTTGAAGCAATATATGACTTCTCGCCACTACAGATTAGAGGTATATACGTAAATTTGAACACATCTACGATATAGGCACTCAAAGTAATACATATACGGTTATATTGATCGATATTTTTGCTAATCAGTAAATTAAAAATACAATCTCATAACAACAATAGCGATTTGACCCAAGGATACATAATTAGGTTTTACTGCAGTTTTAATATTAAAATCACACTTATTATGATAGGTTGTGGGAAACATTACATAAATTCCGTAAAGAAAATTTAAATACCATATTTTTAAAAGTAAATCAAATTATTATGAATTAAATTGATACTTTTTTTAAAGAGAAATACAGCATTTTCATTCACAATTTTATATATTACATAAATGCAATCCATTATTTTGTGGTCTAATTATGTACTTCTATTCTATTAACTATGAGTGTAGTAGTTTTAATATTTCCAAATAAAAAGTAAATTCTTTTAATAATTGTATATATATTTGCAAAAATTCAGAAAAATTGAAAACTTTGAGGAGAAGATTGTTTCTCGATTGAAGATATTGAGAAATATTACAGAAATAAGTTTTTTCTAATATTTTTAAAATATAAGGTCATTAAAACTATTAAAAATATATTTATTAATTTTATTATTTTTAAAAGTATAGAAAGGTATAGAAAAATACCAATAATAATTTTTTATTTAGAGATATATTTAAAAAATTCTAAAAAAGATTAGACCACAAATATATGTTGTAGCTTTTTTCGTGTGTGTCCGTAATTGGGCACATTTTCTGTGCATGCGTCTACAAACTATGATTTATCCTCTCTCTTACGGGGTGCCCCAGGGCAGTGTACTCGGCCCCATACTGTTCTCTGCGTACACTTCCCCATTATCCAAAATCATCACATCGTTCAATCTTGAATACCACCTATACGC
>JAYRBW010067807.1:0-52097 GCA_036023295.1 Invenusta paracnida | reverse complement strand
GTAATATGTTTTTATTTCAAACAAAATTATAATTTCATTATTTTAAGATAATGCTGTATAACTTTACTTATACTGCTTTATTAAAATTATTGAAAGCATCTTTATTTTTGAACTTGTTTGGATTTTATGTAGTATTGTATTATTACTAATTATTCACTCTACTAATTTTTTTTAACTTTTAGTTTCTCACTGAAATGTCCGGTGTTGATAACTAGTAGGTGACATTTCATGAGAACGCCTCTCAACGTTTATATACGAAGCCAATCTCTGATCTACTGATATCACCAATCGCCCCTTCGCTGGTTTTGATGCCCATTCCGGCGCCACCACCACCACCGCCTCCCCCACCACCTCCATCTTTCGCTCCTCCCACCGGGAAGTCTGTTGGGCCATCGGGTGGGGCGGGACCTAATGCTCTGCTCAAGGACATCAGACATGGTGCTAAATTGAAGAAAGCAGTCACCAATGACAGGAGTGCTCCTCTGGTTGGAGGGACTTCATCTAGTGAGTTTGTGTATATTTGTATATCACTTTGTTCCATCAGGTCGTGTGCGACCTCTGACGACGTCCATAATGAACTTCCTCCACTTCACTCGGTCCATAACCATTATACTTAGATTGCGATCTAATTCGTCTCTCCCCTGTCTAGCCATTTTGTCTGCGGTCTTCCTTTTTTTCTGTTTCTCTCTTCGATTTCAAGCATGATAGTCTTCTCGAACATTTCTCCTCTCATTATGTGTCCAAAGTATTCCAACTTTCTCTTTAGAACCATGTTGCCAAGAGGCACCACAGGACCGATTTACTCTTGGACGAATGCGTTTATCCTGCATTGTGTCCGAAGCACTCTTAGCATTCACCTCCAGCACCACATCTAAAAAACTGCTATTTTTTATTTTCTGACATTCTGCAACAGTCTACTATTCGCACCCATTAAGAAAACTGAGGAATATGAGAGTTTCCATTAGTGGTATATATATGTTTAAGTGGTATTCAATTTGTATATAGGAATGCTAATTAAAAAATACCGGTCCGTTGTATCCTAGTATTCATTAAAATTATGTAAAATGTACATCTGAATATATCCATGATTAATCTTCTAAACGAGCGACTTAACAAGATTGTTAAATAGTTTCGTAGTTAATTCTTTATGGGTATTGATAAGTTATTACATTGTACATAATTGTGTTTATTGTCTTTTACTTAAGTATTTCTTACTTATTTACTTACAATTTAATTATTTGTTATTAGTATGAAAGGATAATTTAAAAATACCCCCAATTTGTGGCCCCATTTCTTTTCAAAGGTTACTAAATAATGAAATATCACTTAAGTATTTTAGACATAAGATACAAATTCCAAAAAATATCTAATTAGCTTTAAAAACTTGAAAGACACTATTCAATAAACGACTATCCATAAAAAACGGCAAATAACTTATTTATATAAATGTATATATATGTAGATTTTATTTGTGGCATATTTCCATCATTTGTTTACGCACGATTAAGTAAGAATATTACACCAACATTTAATTCGTTTCTGAAGTGAAACAAGCACAAGTGCGGAACGTAAAAAATATTTTTAAACGATATATATACGATGGACTTCGGGTTCTCAAACTCGACATAACTCAAAATAACGAGTTCCCAGACTCGATGTCAAAGCAATAACCTATACATATAATCTAATTTTTTTACGAACAATGGAGATATCGAGTCCGAGAACTATTTGAAGCCCCCTCATATAGCACACAAATTCATGTATTTGATATATGGAATATGTAACCTGCTTGTTTGGTTTGCTCAGTGTTTATAGATTAAAAAACATACTCAGGTTCGAAACTGTATATCATCGGAAGATTTTGTATAATTACAAAAATATGATCATATTGTTGTGTGAATTCAAAAAAGCACATTAACAATGTAACTTTTTATTTATGGTAATTTTCAATAATTTGTTAAATACGCATGTAAGTTAAGTAAGAATATTACACCATAATTTAATAAGTGCATATTATATTAGTGGCCTTTCGGTCATTACATTCAAGGAACTTTGGATAATTTAATCGGAAGCTTCTTTGTCTATTGCCTTTGTAGTGGAAAAAAAGAATATATGGCACGCAATATTATTAAGGGGGGGGGTATTGCCTGATCATAACGATAACACAAGATTAGCTCGAGCAGTATGTATAAGAGTTAGTTTACAGAGAGCTATTAGGTATGGTCATATTTTATTTCTAATATGTTTTGATGTAGATTATTATAGTTGATTAAGTTGCTGACCAATTTTTTCTAAAATATAATAAAAGCGGATCAAGTTACCGTCATTTATTCTCTCGATAATTAAAAAAAGCAATATTTTTAATTAAAAATGGATTTCTTCTTAACATACTGGGTGCGATACCATTAGAATGAGATAAAACTGTTGAAAAAATTAAAAATCCACTGTTGTGGATGTTATAGTCTATGTCTAATGTTATTATTTTAATGAACGTGTCGATTCAACGGGTCTTACTAAAATCATGGGATTTTTACTCCCTTCGCACTGTTGTGTTAAGATATTTTTAATAACATGACGCTATGAGTTGGGCTCATCTTTTTCCACTATCTTTGGTTTCGCCTATTTTTTATTGGATCAGTTTATATATAAACTAGAGTAATCATTTAAGTATCCATAAACCATTCGTATGAAATACACAGAACAAACATTGATTATAGCATATCATACTCCTCTTTCTTCCAGGGTCTCCCGCAGGTCCCGCACCACCAATCAGCAGTAGCGGCCCTCCCTCCAGATTCGGATCTGGCCCAACCCGGCCCCCCGCCTCTACAAACGGCCCTTCTTCCTTGGGTGGCCTCAATTTGGGTGGCCTTTTCCCCAATGGCATTCCCTCACTTCGTCCAGTCGCGGGCGGCAACAACACTGGCAGCAGTAATGATAACCGTCCTGCCTCCTCCTTTGCAGCCTTCCAACACAAACCATCATCCACACCAGCTAGCAATTTTCAGGTAGATCGATTGAAATGTTTACTTTAATTTTGAACATCTTTTATCACAGACACATAGATTGGGATTACGGATTTTGAATTTAATTATAATCAAAACATTATAAATTTCTCAATTTTTGACCCTTAAAATTAATATGTTATGTGATGTGTTTTATTAGTAAACCTACATGATATGCACTTATATAATATTTTCCATAAAACCTCCGAAAGAAAATTTCAAAACTTTTTATTACTTTTTATAATTGGAAATATCAAATTTGAATCTAAATATAGAAGCTATATATTATCTAGATATTTTCACCATGTAATTTATCGACAATCCAATAGTCGGTAAACTTGTCTTATTGGTCAGTATAATTAGGGTTTAACTAATCGATATCTGAATCTATAATAGTACTGTGGCAATATATTCTTTTGAGGATAGCATACAATTTTAATAATAATTATTATTCTTGACATTGGAAATTGTTTTTTGATATTTGCCGAAATAACCGAAATTTGATGAGTTTTAGGAGACAAGAAATTAATTTTGCTATCTACGTAATGTGTAGATAACATATATGTTTACCTTATGTTATCAAGATTACCTCTATAGGTGGCTACCAGTATTATAATCCTGTGTATAGGTTTAATCCATTTACTGCTATAAAATACCAAATTTTAGGTGTTAAAGATTAATAAAAATCAAACTGGTTGTATTTTTAAAAATTGTTTTCAAATCATCAACAGTTTGTATGTGTTTTATTATCATTTTGACATAATTACTACTTAGAAAGGGTTTTTTTCAAGTCTCGAAACATATTTACACAGTATTTTATTCTGCTTAATATGTAAATTATTACATCACGGTGTCTTGTAAATATATGATGCATGACCATTGTCCTCCATCCCTTTCCATCTTTAGCCAGGTCCATCAGGTTGCGAAGCGTTTGATCTATTTTTTTAATTTCTCACTTTATTTCTGTGTTGTTAGAGAAGTTCAATTGCCTCCCACACGAAAGTGATCGCCTTCTTATATTTGTAGCGGAGGTCGGTCCTGTTTCCGATTTTTAAGGCTTTTTAACCTTCATCTCATTGGTCCATCAAGTGGGAGGTCTTCCTATTCCCCTACTTCCTTCGACTAGTCCGAACATAATGGATTTTTCCAAGCATTTTCCTTACAATGTGTCCAAAATATGATAGCTTTTACTTTAGGCTCATTGAGCTCAGCCGGTTAGGGTTACCAATTTCTTCCAATACTGACTCATTCGATCCTCGTACCGTCCAAGGTATTGTCAGCATTCTTCTCCACATCTCAAATACATCTATTTTCCTTCTATCCTTTTTCTTCGCAGTCCACGATTCAGCGGCATATAAAACTATTGAAAATACTATAGTGTACACTAGACATCAGTCTTTTTTTGGTCTCCGCAGAAACATTTCCGTTCTTCAAGATTTTTGTCAGTCCTGACATTGCCGTTCTACCTAAGCTCAATCTTCTTCTAATATCTTCTGGCTACCGCCATTTGTAACTATTTTAGAAGCATTTTAGATGTAACTGTCGACCACCTTCACCTTTTCGTTACCCAACTTGAATTCTGTTATGTGCCCTGCAGTTTGGTCTTCTTGGTGTTTGAATTCAGACCGGCCTTCTTACACTCTCTATTCACAGTATCCAACAGAATTTGCAGCTCCTTCTTTCTCTTAGCGATGAGTATGATATCATCTGCATACCTTAGATTGTTTAGCTGCTTTCCTCATATCCTAATTCCTCAGTCTGCATCATCCAACGCGATTCTCATTATCCTTTCATTGTACATGTTGGATAGATAAGGGGATTGAATCCACCCCTGCCTAATTCCCTTCCAAATTTTGAATCATTCTGTCTTCCCGTGTTCATCCGCACTGTAGCTTCTTGTTCATTATACAAACCTTGCATCAGGTGCACCAGGTGTGCAGGGATTCCAATTTCTGTCAAGGTCTTTCTGAGTTTATTATGATCAACACAGTCAAAGGCTTTACTGTAGTTGATATAACATAACAGTTCCTTCCTGATTTCTTTTACCTTTTCCATGGTCTACCTGAGAATTGCGATCTGGTCTCTTGTTCCTTTTCCTTCCAAGATAAAATCCGCTTGTTCTAGCGGTAGTTGCTCATTCACAAAATGTTATATTCTTCTTTTTATAACCTTAAGACGAATTTTACTTGCATGAGAAATAAGGGCAATTATTATGTTGTTATTGTACTCGCTAGTGTCTCCCTTTTTTGGTAGTGGCATGTAAACTGATCACTTCCAGTCCATTGGCCAAGCTTTGTTTTTCAGATTTGTTGGCATAACGATGTGAGAGTTGTTATACTTTCTTCTCCTACTGCTTTGAATAATTCGATTGGGATACCAACACCTGTTGTCTTTTCATAGGCAGTTTCTTTCATAGCTTTTTGAATTTCACTTTCCATGATTATTGGTTCGTCTGCATATCTCAAAAGTCCATTTTCTCTTTCGTCTCGCTTGTAGAGCTCTTCGGTATATTCCTTCCATCTCATTTTCACTTCTTCCATCTCAGAGAGATTCTTTCCTGTCTTGCTTTTAAGAATACCTAGCTTGGGTCCAAATGTTCCTGTTATCTCCCTAATTTTCTTTATGAGATCCCTGGTTCTACCTGCTCTGTTGTCTCGTTCAATTTCTTCGTAAATTTCCTGGAGTTGTTTCTCTCTGTCCTTTCTGACCTTAACATTGGAAATCCGCATTTAGCTTTTTGGTATTAATCTGTCACTCTCAGTGTTACACCTTGTCTTAATCTTTCTTCTTTCCTCGACAATTTTGATGGCATTTTGTGATAGCCATGGTGACTTTTTCTTTTTTCTTAGTTTTGATATATTTATCAGCTGTATACGCTGTAGATTCACCGCACAAATCCAGTTTAAGCAGATTCTTGTCATATCTGTCTAATTATTGTGAAATATTATTTTTACATATCTATGAATATGCTTAAATTTAAATGTAGCTTATCGTTTATTTTTATGAAGTGCATGCATCTAATTAAATGTTAAGCACTGTAATCTAACTGCCTAAATTGTTTTCCAAATAATCTATATTTAGCACACTACCTACAGTTTAAGTCATTTTTGGTAGGTAGTGGGAAATACTTAGGATGAGACAGGCAACATATTTAAAGCTAGTTTTCTTGTGCACTCACTCCAACTATTCCTATGTTTATTGATCACCTCTCTTTGGCCTGAACTACCCTCTCTAGTCCATGCTAAAAACCGTACCCGCTCCTAACCACGGTAAGACCACGGCAGCACCTCCGCCGCCTCCCTCCCCCTCCAAGAAACCCACCGGTCCCGCCTTCGGAGCATTCTCCACCGGTGTCCATGGGCGACAAGCTCCGCCACCGCCACCCCCGCCTGTATCCTCGAAGCCGATGCTGCCCACTTCTAGACCACCTGTGAACGGTGGAGGTGTGCAGCAACGGTGGGGGAATGGAATCTCGCCCACGCCACCTGCTGGTGTTGTTTCCAGTGGTAATGGAGTCATAATGAGGAATGGGAGCAACGATCAGGTGTGTACAACAATTGACATACGACTTACTCATTTTCTTAGATTAATTTTTAAACTTTTTTTTATTCAATTGAAAAGATTTCCTTCTAACAAACCGACCCCACCATCCCAACTCTTTATCAGACTATGTTTTTGCTAGTGCCTACTTCTAACTCATCTTATTTTGTTAGTTTAAATTAATACTAAACTAAGGGGTGTTAAGACAGTCTTTACGTTAAGGATATTATAATGCTTATGTCAGTTGTTACCTTAATTGATGGATCTTTTAAAGTCGTAATTATAAGAAAAGTTAATATAACTATTAATATTGAAATTTACTAATTGAAATCATATTGTGAAAATATTTTTCTGAATAGTTTCTTTCTTAGAATGTTCTACTTCCTGAGTCATGACAAATATTATGTTCTTGTATTGAATTATAGTATGCGTAGCCTTTTCAAATTGAACTTGAGTTGGTCAGGTAGATCAATAATCTGAAAGAGTTTTGTGTTCTACAATCAGTTGAGATGCAGAATACATTTATAATACAAAAAGGAATTAAACTTGCAAGTTAATATTGTATTTTTCTCCGGCATGAGCCACAACTTAAGTACAAACGACCAAATCGAGTTACCCTGGCCTGTATTTTGTGAGCTGCCGTCGGTGCTATGTTAACACTTCTATCTTACTTTTCGTTTTATTGCTTGTTCTATTATACCTGTGTGTTTATTGTTTTGTACACAGATCTACATTACTTCAGTCATTTCCAGTGCAACACTCCACCCTTTTTCTTATTATCTCTCTCTGGCTGCCAAACAAGTGTTGAATCGTTCTCTCTGCATATCGTAATAAATATTTTCGTATTATAATATATTACTCTAAGCGACACACACTAATGTCTTAGGTACCGACTTAAAACTGTGCTCACACTTTACTCAGAAAACCCCACTTTCTCCCTTCTTTTATATGTCATTGCACTGTCATTGTCAAATTGATTGTCTCACCATAGGCGCACTATTGTATGCGTGTTCGTCTGTCTGTCTATGGTCTGTCTATCTCTTGAACCGCAATATAAAGTTTTCTAGTCTCTTAAGATATTTTAGCTAAAGTCATATTAGACAATTACTACAATTACAGTGTATTATATATTATGTAGCTTGGTGTATTGATATTTTTCATGATGTCTGCAATATAACCAAACTAGTTATATAATATATAAGTGAAGTAACTGCCACGATTCCTTCAATCTGGGTCGATACCGTGAGAACTATATATTCATACCTGGACGTACTTTTCTTTCATTTCTATCGAGAATATTGTTATATAAGAATAACAGGTTTTAACTTTTTATATATTGTTCCTACTGGTTGAGTAGCTGAGACAGTAGTGTTTTGGTTTACGAAATCCACATACAGCTTAAGGTTATATATACTTGCGACGGCCTTGAATATATTATTAATACAATTTACAGCTGCCTTATATTGCCCGTATTCTTGCCAAGATTTGAATCATTGATTAGTAAATCTATGCTGTAATAATGAATGTAAGAGTAACTATATCTATCTGTTTAAGGCATTAGAAATCATTAATTCACCTGGAAATACTACGGAAAGACATTTTTTGTGTAAATTTGATTTTGAGACTTATACGTGGACTTTATTTGAATTGATTCGAATGTGTTGTATTAGATGAATAGCAATACTGTGCAGTTAATGAATACATTAAATGTTACTTTTATAACTTTATTGACATATTTAAAGAATTGTTGTTTTAAATTATTATAAAAGTATACTCTGATTTTATTGTCTTTGATTTTATTACAATATACCTTCGATTATTTTTATATTCTTAGTATATTTGAGTTATTTTCTTTAAATATTGTGTATTCCTTTAAATTTGTATAGAAAGTTACAAGAATTCCATAAATAGGTAGCTTTTCTGAAACACTGGTATTTTACTGAAAATGTTTAGGAACTAAACATAAATCCACACGATTAGATAATGTGTCACATTTTGTTTATATTTTTTCAAGCGCGTAATCAAACGCGTCAGAAAAGTAAGTGTATACATTACTGCGCTAATGACTGTTTCATGTAGTTATTACTTTATTGCATAAGATATCTGCATACTTAATACGTTTTTTTGAACGGGAAAACCTAATATTACATTTAATTAAGATACATAGTTTTCTGGTTACATTTTATTTAAAAAATGTTTTTGCTATATACAAAGGTCTATCCCCTATAAGTATAACGCGTTATATTGTGCAAACTTTAAAGTAGATTAAATCGTCTATGGCTTGTATTGTGACTTTTCTATCACTGCAAAGTATTGTAATGAACGTTGAATTTATTCGTATATCACGTTCTATGGGGATGGCCTTTTTATATGACCTCTTAAATTTAATAATGGTATACTTATTATGCGGTTGGTAGTTCCTGTAATTTGGATGACTGCTCAGTGTAGTGCTCACTTTAATATATATTTATTCGGTGTATATGATATTTGAAATATGATCCTCATAATACTAGTAAGGATATGAGTTCAAGACAAAGGAGTGTGTAGTTGTTCTCTACCTATTATGTATGTCATGTCGTACTATGTGAATATATAGAAACCGAAACTGACTCGAGCCATTTCTGACTACGTTGAGTCCACGCGTCAGGCACCCCGTCTGCCTCCCAAGGTACGAACTAGAACGAAAGAGTATGATTGGCTGACACCTACTGCCTGTGCTCCTTCATGCATTGCATATAATCAATAAGTTGTCTGCTTTCTGTCTGCCTGTCTGTCTATCTGTGATTTGGTATCCCAACTTCATTTTATGTATAATATGCATGTTAGTATAATGCGTTGAAAACTTATGCTTTTTACTCGTATTTTGAATTATGATTTTTAAAACTTAAGAATAGCTGTGGACAATAACATTTTCGATATATATATCGATATTTCATATGGCTATTTTAATATAATTCTTCGGGATTCCAATCAATGATTGTTGTACATAAAGATTTCTTTCAAGTAGGGTAGGATTTTCTAATCAAAATAACATATATTATATGTGTTATCAGATTTTCCAATATATTTATAGAACGATAACGATTTCTAATTTTTTTGTTTAACATTTTAGGCAATGCTATAGTTCTTGAGAATACATTTGGCACCAGTCCAGTTTGTAATATTATTTTATTGATAATTAAATATTAGTGACCTAGATTTTACTTATTTTTATACGTTTAAATCGAACGCTAGTTTATTATCAGCATGAATCTTTAGTCTATTTTTGTCTAATGGCTCTATATTTTATGTGTCTGTTAGTTTTAAGTTTTTTTTCTATCATTAAAAAAAAATTAAACTTTGTATGTTTTCGAGGGATGATTTTGTGCTATGATAGCATCCTTTTTTTCGTACGCAGTAGAATTATTAGTTCGGATTAATTTTAATACGCGCAAAATTTATATCTTATAGTTGTTGTAGTGAATTTTTTTTGTCGTATGCACGACATTAATGGGCTTATTAAACTTAGCATGAGATATGTAGTCGGGTTTCCTCGGTGTGATTAGCACATACATCAACTTACATATTTGACAAATGAAATATTTCCATTTTTATGAATTAGTTATGAATCATCATTACTTAAAGTACTATTTATATAGAATTTCTCTTTTTTCTCTAATTTTAATATTTAAAAATTGTTTATTTCTATAGATTATATATTATATATAACTGAGTAGAATATTTGAACTGACTAATCATAAAAAGTTTTCTTTTGTTATTACTAATCTAAGTTTCATTAAAATTGTATTGATACATATGAGTATATGTAATTGATTCTAATCATACTTAAAATGAATGTGTTTATATCTTAATATGTAAAATTTATAAATATAACCTATTCAATAATATTATTTGATTCTATCTAGACTGCGTAATCTTATACATAAACGGAAACACACAGTCTATATAGTGACAGCTCACTTATGCTAAACGTATAATTGCATATGACGTATAAATAATGCATATAATAGGCAACAAAGCAGATACTTACTTAAGTCTTGAGTTGATATTTTTGTTTATATCTGCATTATAATATGTAGTGCAAGTATACAGCAGTCTTATTCTTACTGTCCTATATGTAATGTTGTTAGGAAAAGGTGTTTACAATGCTCGCTGCCTCTTTATGCTACCTTTGTGTCATATGTGTACCTGCGTATAACAAATTTAGTTGATCTACTAGTATATACAATTGTATTCTGTGCACATTGACAACTATTTCTATACACCCGCAAGTTTCTGTAGATCAATGCATAGTTATTTTTGTGATCGCTCCCTCATCAATGTAATGTACTGATTTTCTCTGACCCATAATAATGTAATATCAGTAATTCTTTCAGGTTTGTTGCTAATGGAGGTAGAAAAAATATCAGCATTACTCATATCGATCAGCAGCACGATCTATAAATGAAGTAGACTATAGCTCTGCTACTATCTGGCTTACTGTACTGTTGCTTATACTAGTGTATAATAGGTAATGCTTACTCAATAGCCCCACACATTAAGAGGTAGTGCTTAAATGTCATGCATACAATATATAGTTACCGTGATATGTTGGTATAAAACAGAGATATACATATGAGCAGATGTTATTGATTTTGTATTACTGATTACATTTATCGCTGTATTTGCAGCATTTTAGAGCTGATACAATAAATTATCAAAAATTTACATTGTTATTGATTTATTCTAGTTTATTGATTATTTTTCTTCCAAGCATTATCATGTGCATATTATGCATTATTTATTGTATAAATATTTATTAGTTATTAAAGGGAAACTTACTTCTATTAACAAAAGCAATGTGTTACCTATGTTTATTTTTAAGCTTTTTCAAAATGCACTGGCTGCCATATTTTTGCATAGTCATCACATTCTTACAAATATGACAAATTGAAAATCCAAACCATTTTTAACTTCTTTAGATATTAATACTGCAAGACTATTTTTGCTCTAAAAGCTGGTAGTACTATAATTGTAGAATCTAATTGTGCTTTTCTTCCATAACTTACAAATCAGCTTGTTTGATTTACTTTTTATATTCTATAAATTAAAAGTATTTTTTAGTGAATGATGATTCCATGGATGGTTCATATATTGGTTTACTGTGCTTATAAGTAATATTTTGTGTACTTTTCATTCATTTTACATGTTACTGTATTTTAATGTATTGTTTGAATTTGTGAATATTTTGATTGTTGTGATTTTGTTATACGCTCATTACCCCTTGTTTACTCTGTGTTCAAGTAAATATATGGAGTTCTTTGGATCGATATACATAAATACATTTGGTTTATACTTTGTTTTGCAAGTATATATACACCTATGTATAGTACAAAGGTAGGTTTAGTGTTCTATAGAGTACACTTCTGGAGGGGTATTATGTGTAATTTATATGTTGGGTGAATATTTAATGCATAACGTAATATTGTGTTACTTTAATTTTATGGAAATATCGTTGCGCTCACATTTTTATATAGTGACATTATTTAGTTAATATTTAGTGTCTTGTTTTGTTTTCATTTGTCAGTATAAATAATAATGTTTAAATATGCATTTCAATATACGTTAAGTTTGCAAGTCTCATGGTCATGATATTTAAGATGTGACACGTAAGTGAACTATATATTGGCATCCTATATTTTTAACAAGCCCCTATACTTAAGTACACGTATTAAGTATATGGGACATGTTCGTATGTATTTTAAGTGCTCTATAATTTAAATACACACATCTCAAATAAGTCTTAAGTCTTCCACCAAAGCAATGTAAAAGATCCATTGACCAAAACAATTTTTGACCTCTTGAAAACCCAACCGTTTCATTGCTTAGCGGGGACCAGCTGATTTAATATTTTACAAAAAGAAAATAATTGAATAATTATCTAAAAATATATTGATAAATGTTGATATTTTTAAAATTCCTTGTCGATTATTATGAGGAATCATGTTTTGGACATATTCCTCTTAATTGCGAGGCCTAAAAAGGTACAACGGATCATTTGTGTTGTTCTTGTGTGCATCGGTATTAAAATCAAGTACAAACGTATTTTATATTTATGTATAAGTACTTCATAAGTAAAGTAGCGCGTAATAGAAAGATAAGCCGATACTTGTAATGCAGGATCTAAATATATCTACCTACTGGTACATACGTTTGCTTGAATATACAACTTAAGTCACATTCGGGTTTGGTGGCGGTTTTGCCCCCCCTCCCCCCTCTCCTTCTTTTCCCCAATCTCTACCGATCGACAATGTTTCTAGCGGCCCAGCCTAGACCGCAAAGTCTCTGAGTCAAGTCGCTCGGTTTCAGGGCTGACTCCAGCTAGACGGGTGTCTGTGCCACGACGGTCCTCTTTTCTTGAGGCTGTCGGTGCTTCTGAGGTGAGCTGTCTGTCTCTCTACTGTGTTCATTCTCCGCTCTTCTCCTCTCCACTCTGCCCGATTTCGTCACATTTCGCTCAAATTCTTTTTTATTGGATTTACTTAAACATTCACTATAATAAAATGTAGTAATAATGGTAAATTTTTCAATTTCTGAAGCAGTTTAATAACGAAAATAACAATAGTTTCAATCTTCAACTCCTCTAGTAGTTGAAGTTATAGTCTCTCTTTAGATATAATGTCCGTTAAAAAATAGGAAATCTACATTTTATCTAATATCATTTCTTTCTGGTAGAAGGAATAGAGCATAGAGCAACCACTCTTATTGATTATGTATATAGTTTATTACTACTATCGTTTCACCCAAACTAATTATTGTTATGGTGTATCATGATTATAAAGAAAAATAATTTGTTACATCACAGGTATATTATACAATAACATTTACTAAATGCATTCTGAACATTCGATTTGGTTGTCTATGAAATACTGGTTTCTAAATCTAACCAAAGCGATTTTTTCTACAACTATTGTTTCATCATAGAATACGTGGATTATCTGTCGCTAAAATTTTGCAATATGAAGTATACAAAATCAATAATGTGACTGCTCTATATCTATAATTTTTACTCTTTAATCAAAATCTTATTCTTTTCACAAAATACATATTTTAAATAATGTGTAATTGTATTTTTTATTCAAAATGAGATTATATAATACATTTAATCTTTCCCTTTTAAAGTTATAAATAGAGTATATCTATTTGTAATCTTATATTTTAAATGTAAATTTGATGTTTGAAAAATTACAAAGAAATGTCTATTTAATGATCACATTTCTAAAGTATGTAAACGTAAAACATATTATACTATTGATTTTGCGAAATTTGGCGTTATTCTATTGTGTAGATGATTAATATTATAATTATAATATTTATTTTCTGCCTTTTTAAATAATATTAAATTTGGTAATAAACAAATCTAAAATAAATCTAAGAAATAATTCCAGCGAAATGTGACGTATCAACTTACCATGCCTGCGTGCTGTGCTCTCTTGATGTAAAGAAGGCAAATTGGGTGTTGATGGAAGTCCCCAGCCTCTTCCCGCTGGGTTTAGTGTAGAATCTTAATCTGGCCTTCCACACTCGCTTATAAAAATGGAATCTAGTTTTAAGATAACCCGCAAAGGTCATGCATTTTTAGCCTAACTTGGAAAGCCTTTAAATACGAAAACTTACATTTTTTATATGAAATTTATTAAAACTCTAGCATTTAAAGACTTTAAATTTTACGTATAACATAATATGGCAGTAGTACAAATCTTAATAACACTAACCACCACTTAAATTATCTTTAGATAACAACCACAAAAATTGTTTCGAAAATTAGACGAGTCTCAACTGAGAATTGAACCCGAGTCTTTCATTTTTCGGGCGGATAAGCTGAGCACTACACCATTGAGAACTCTCGCTTTTATTAATTATAATTATTAGTTGCGTTGTGTCCAAAACCTTCGCCTAAGTTGTGGCTGTTTAGCCTTTGTTAATTATGTTTATTAATATATAGGAAGCATTGGTTTAGTGTAGTGGTTAGCATATCTGGCAAGTGGGTCAATCACGGGTTTAATATGGTTGAGACTTGTTTAATTTTCGCAACTAGTATTATTTACCTTAAATAAATAGATCAAATTTCGTTTTTTTATCTGTTTGAAATTTATTGTCAAGTTTACTTTTCTTCTTATCAACAATAAAAAAGGGAATTTACTTATTTTGATCGTAGTTTTTTTTTGACACTTCGTTCTTGTAAATTTATATTTTTTATCGAGAAAACATTTGCAAGTAGATCTGCTGGTCGTTCGTCAGTAAAATTAGGATTTCATAATTGTAATATTTAAGCACATACTGGTATAATTAAAGGTTATTCCTTATTTTATTAAACTACTTACCTGGATTTCTTAAGAATCACCAGAAATAAAAGCGTACAACCTTGATAGATATTTATTTTGAATATTTTTACATGCTATTTTCTTAAATATTTTAGAATTAAAATTATAGAATGAACTTTTAATTCAAATTATTCTGAGCGTAATAATTTGCTCCGTTTTTGACTTCTGTACTGCAATCGCCTCCACTATCAACCCCCATTTTCGTCTTTAACAGTTTTTTGCGGTCAGGTGCTTGTATGTTTGCTAATTTCCAATGTATTTTGTGGATAACCTTTTGCGCTTCTGTAAGTCGATTTTGTGACAATAATTATTCGTCAAATTTTGTTTTCTTAACTAAAATGTTTTAGATAATCACTATCGTTGATTATTTGAAAAAATGTATGCGTTTGGTTATGCATTGTAGTACTGAAAAATTGTTGAATCCTTCTGGAAATTGAAAATTGTTATCTATAAAACATCGAAACATTACCCAAATCGTATGGATTTTTCGCCATTTAAAATTTTCAATCGTCTTTTTTTCATTATTTTATATTATATATTATTGAAATATATTATATTCTAAAATTGGATACGTATATACGATTTTCATGGTGTTATGAGAAGTATTCATATAAATAGTATCAGATAATGCTTTAACCGCTTTGTGTTTTCGATGTAAATAATATTTAAAATGAATGCTCCAAAAATGGTGAGTTCCTTGTGATCGTAAGACTACTGGCTTTTAAAATTGATTATATATTTTTATGAATATAATCAAGAATTACGATTTATTGCTTAAATTTACCTTTTTTGAAAACAAATTTTGGTTTAACAGACAAAGGTTTCTCTTATTTCAAAAATAGATATTGCTTTACCTGATTTATGATACTTATTTTTTTTCGATATTTTTGTTAACTTTTTGCCACGATTATTGTACATAAATGTTTAGTTTATATATTATCATTCGCAGCTTATCATGTTGTAATCTTTTTTCGAACTAAATTTTCGCCTTGTTGCGTATTTTGCATTTCACTTCATTTCTTATATTATATATAAATATTCTCTGAAATGTCTTATTATATGCTTTAATTATTATAATTACACAATATATATTATTTATTTAGATCAGCAACACTTTTTTCTTGTTTTGAATATTTTTACTGTAACATATAAATTATAGTAAATAATGGAATTACTCCTTTTATTTATTTCAAATTAATTTCTAAATTATATGTTTATAATTTTGTGTTTCAAATAAGCTATTTATGAAAACTATTTATTATAAACAATCCATTTATCATTTGAAGACTGTTTAAATTATATTTCTTTCTTTGAATATTATACATGCTTTGCAGTATAAGGTAAGTTTATTCTGATTATACTAATTATTTTTAATATAATGCTGTCATGATAATTTGTTTATGATGATTGCATGATGACGTTTGAGCTCTTCGTATATCTTGATTTATTAAATTTGATAATTATTTCTAACTTGGTATTTTATATCTTTATGCGCTATGCTTATTTATGCTACTTTATAAAAGTGTAATTATAATATATTATTATATGCTTGTAAAGATATTATATTTAAGATTAAGAAGGTTATTTGAAGTTTGATACATATTTTGCATAATAAATTTGTTCATAATTTTAAGATAACTCCCCCTACTACTATCACCAACTACTCCCCTTGCTACTAGCACCAACTACTCCCCTTGCTACTAGCACCAACTACTCCCCTTGCTACTAGCACCAACTACTCCCACCCCCTTTTTCTACAATCTACCAGTCTCCACGACCCACTGGCGCTTTGCCTAACCAGCACTTTCAACTCGACCAATCACAGAACTCCGGACCGGCTCCTTCCTTGCCCGCGCGGCCAGCTCGGCGAATCAGCGATGCGAGCCTCTCCTCCAATGGTTACAATTGTAGGCCACTTACTTCCGACTATTCTCCCTCGAAACAAATGGGGGCGCATGTAGGTTTAAAAGCTCAAGTATTATAGTTTATTTTTGAGCTTTAATTATACTTTTACAATCTCTTGTATGCTTGAGTAAGACGTTCTTAATAAAACGCTTAGAATTCGTTGTCGTTATTAGTTGCAAGTCTATGACTAAACTAAGTTCTGATTAAAATTATGCAGTAGATACAAAACGTATACATATATATTTATTTATTTACTGATTTTGCATTAATTTGAATTGTTCGTACGTTTACAAAGCTGATAGAGATTTCATTGTAATACTTTACCTCTTAAATTATTTCACTATTTATAGTATGATAAGATTTGAGACCCCATTTCCCTTTCATTTTTTGCACACCTTTTAAAGTAAACAAATATTTTATGATTAGGATTTTTTAATGCATGTTACTTTTATGCGACAGATAGGTTCTGCTTTTACTCTCGTATATATTTTTAACTTATCGACATTTTTTGTACGATTAGTATGGAATTTTGTGAATTTAAGCCCTATTCACCTTTAAACAATCAAAATTAGTACACCTTTTGGGAATTAGTTTTCAATGTTTCGAAATTAATTTTTCGTTGTTTATAAAGGTTCATATAACTTGTTAATGTAATTTTGTAAGTTTTTCATGCGAGTACAATAGAAAGGTGTACTTATGAGTTCTTCTCCCTCGACCAATCAGAATTTAGCTTTTGGGATAGGGATGACCCGCTTGCCTAACATTATACTACTGAAACCTATACACCTCTTCTCTCATCCCCTTAGATGCAGCCTCCCTCCCTACCCGCCCGCCCTTTGCCCCAACCTCCCTCCTCCTTCCCACCACCCCCTCTTCCACCCCACCCTCCTGCCTCCTCTGGTCCGCCTCCCCCACCCCCCTCTCGCCGCCTGCCTCCCCCCAAATCCACACCTCTTGCACCATCCTCTCCTCGGCCCATATCTGTGATAACGGGCGTGGCATCGAACTCCGCTTCTTCACCTTCGCCCGCCTTCCTCTCATTGTCTATGCGTCAACTCTCCATGGACGATGACCAGACGGAAGAATCTCTCCATGCGGAATTTGAGGCTCGGTTTAATTTCAAACCAGTGAACTGCTTTCCTCCTCCGCGGCCCTTCTATAACATCCCTAACAAGGTCTATCTGTCAGGGAAAAGAGGTCGGTTTAAAACTTTACACTATCAGTTAATATTTTAACTATATTTCATGGACTAATAATTTAGTCATAATAACTATTATTAACTATTATTCTTTAGCAAAGCACTTTAGTGATTTTTGCTCAAATATCTTTTTTGTTTTGTTTGAATTCCTCCTTTGACTTGATTGTCTGTGATTTTTATGGTAATTTTATTGATTGATTGTCAGCCAAAAACGTATGTTGTTTTTATATTTATATAATTTTAAAAAATCGGCTTAGGGCTTTAGTAATCTATTGGAATTAGAATTCTCAATTCTGGAAGCGTATTTTTTTAATTTGTTGAGTATATGTAATTTATTTATCTATGTAATTTTTGTTTTTGAATCTATCTTCAACAAAAAATTAATGAATAGTTAAATCAATTAAAATTAAAGTTAGTTATTTTTTGTTAAAGTTAAATTTTGAAAATTTAAGAAGATAGTAGATTGTTCTCAACATACTCTGAATGAATTTAAAGAAATATTGAAATATTACTATTTTAATTTATTTGTTAATAAGATTTTTGAAATGTAAATTTACATCAACCTCTGAACTACTTGTTGCAAGTAAAAACATAATAATGGATAGTGTATAAATTAGTATTAAATATTATTGTCTACAGACCCATTAAAATGTGACTATTAGTCGTGAATCACGGACCACTGTGATCTTTCGTGAACATGAAAAATAGTACTTGCAAAAGAATTGTAAGAAACCCTTTCGAAACATTATCGTTGCTTTGGAGGTAAATTAAATAAGTAGTGTGTTTTAAAGAAGTCCAAGAATGTTTCTTTACTTTCCAAAATATTGGTTTCACTATCTGCAGCCGAACGGAGACTCAAACACCGTGAAAGTCTAATTTAGTGCTTCCAAACCCCTCTTTGCACGTGAGTCGCTTTACTAGTACCTTTCTTGCTTGACAACCGCTGAGTAACCATCTAATCATTCCTACACCATAATATTGTCTAAAACCTGGCTGCTTCAGTTGTATTCTAAGTTTCGTAGGCATTCGGCCATGGAAAGTTTGAGTCTAAAGACGAACTATCGATGCGTTTCTATGAACTCTAGAACCAAAAAAGGTATCGACTAAAATGTCATTTCAATGCACTATTAGTACGTGTTAATATTCAAATTATTAATTTCTATCTCAAAAATAAAAAATGTATCACGTTTTAAAGTAATTTTTGTAGAAAACTGTAAAATGTATATAAGTAAATCTTAAACAGTACTTTTACCCAACATGTTCGCATTATTTTGTGTTTAAAATTCTCTTCTGAGTGCTGCAGAATGAATTTTTAATGTCGTTAATTGTCGAATAATTAAATTAAAACATTTTTTCCCCTTATTGACATAGAAATTTCAAATGTGATTATGGAAACTAGCCAATAGTGCATTGATCTGCAATGGTCGTTTCTATCTTATATGATTCTAGTATATTCAGCTTGTAGAAATCCATTAATAATAATATTTCGTTTAGCTTCAAGTTTCCTAAACATGTATATACAAACTTACTGGAGCATCCATGTATTCATTAATAATGATCGTAACTGTATTGATTGTATCGTTGTACACTATACATAATTACATACTTTGATTAACCCGCTCTGCTATCTGTCCTAATTATAATCCACACCATTAATTATTCCTATTACTTGATTATTATAATAAGTTGTTGTGTAATTTTTTTCTTAATGTAATTCCTCTCCTGTCTTATAAGACTGTAGTATTTTTGTTCTAATTATCGTCAATATTCTCTGTTAAGGGTTACACTTACTACATCAATAACAATATAACTAACAGCTCCTATATTCCGCTAACTTATGTAACTTGTTCACAATTTCACTGTAAGTATCTATTACCACTAATATGCTCCTAATTTCTGGCATTTTGTTTCAATAAAATAAACCATTGATATACTCATTATTATTGATTATTGATATACTCAGTATATTGAACCAAATCATATTTAGTTTACATATTTCCAGTTTTTAATATAGGTATGATTAGTTAGTAATCTACACAATAAGATTTTCATGAATGGAATTTTGAGGAGCATTATAAGAGTCATTAATTACTTCGATATAGTTTAATTTTAAAATGCGAAATTATATTTAGAATCCAGTGTATTGAATTATTTTCAATCGTATTTTTTAAAACAACTTTATACAAAATAGATATGCTTGCATTTTAACGAAGGCACATCTAAATTATTGTCTGCATATTATTTTAGTTGACACTATTTTTGAAACACATAATTCTCAGATCATGCTGATTTTTTATTCATTTTAAATGTTCATTTATAAGTACACTTCCTTTTCAACACGAATCGTTGTCTGGTTGTAAAATTATATTATCCTTTTTGTACTTATAATCAATTTTATTTCGTGATTTTATACAATTCTACTGTATGATATTTATTTTTGATATTTGTGATTGATATATTTCATTTCCTTTGAGCACAATTTTAATTTATGCTAGTTTACACTTTCAAATAAAATATGCCTATTGAAAATTCATAATTATTTGTGATAAAAGACATATTTTTTGTGTATTTTAATGAAATGTGAAACATATTCAACATAGGCGGTGGATTTATATTAATTCGTTATATTTCAATTCAATGATTTTTGAATTTACTAATGAATTAACAATATTTATTAATAAGAATAACCAAGGATTTTTTATTTCGATGCATTTGGTACAATTAAATTTAGCAATATCTCATTTCGTTGGTGTCATTTTCATGTACTAATCTTGATCAGTTTTAGTTAATTTCAATATAATTTAAAAATGTTTAATCTGAAACTAGTATTGTGATTTAATAGCAAATATTATACTCCATTATTGTTTTTCTAGTAGCTTGACGTTTGTAGAGTTTTATGTAATTACTATATTTTCCAGGAGTCTACATAACATATTTACACATAAAAATATCTTAATTTTTTCATATTAGTATTGATTTTCTCGTAATATTATCCAAACAGAACAACATTTTCAGGCCACAACTTTAAAAAAAAATCGATTATTTGTTTGGCATTTAGATAGTTAATGTTAATTAAAATACATTACGATGTTACTTTTCAAAAAAACTTCATTTCCGCTTTATCCTACATATTTTTTTGTATCTATATGGATAATATTTGTAGTACACAGTGGACTATTTATTGATGAGGAAATGGTAGCCATTTTAGACTAGTTCTGTTAACTATCAGACCATATCTATATCTGAGTAATCCATGTGCCTTTTTCAGCGGTTTCGCTATGTTGTATGCAGCTGATAACAATATTGTGATCATAAATATTGTAGTGGTATAATGGGTTGTAACCACCTCCTTTTAGTGTATAATATCTACTGTAGTTAGCAGTCATAATTTCTATGTCATATTTGTAATGGGAGGGTTCCCCCACCACTGATAGATGGTAATATTAACCTGACATGAAATTTAATTAATTTAGCTGGTCAAATTATACATTATATTGTATAAAAGTTGTAATTTATAATTTAATTTATTTTACTGATGAATTATTTTTTTCTTATTTGTTTTATACATATCAATTGCGAATGTAACACTATGTACTTTTTAGCTCATTAGTATGGCCATTATTTATGTAAATAAATGAGTTGGCAGAATCTCTTTTAATTCATGAAATTTATCATTTTCTATTTTAATAAACATATCTGTAACTTTTAGGACATAATTTAATTTACTGTTTTATTTTTTTATTCTTAATTATTTCGGTGTCATATTTAGTGTTACATAATGATATATCATTATGTCATATATATATGGCAAAATTACTTATAGTTAAAATTTCTGCATTTTATCTGACCGGTGATTGTCTAAATATTCGTATAACTGATATAGTTTTGATTAAAGCATGATAATTGTTCCGTCTATTTTTTTTCCATCAAATAATGCGTTTTATAAATAAGTTTTTATATCATAATCTGTATAACATTTTCTAATTAGACAGCCAATTTTGGAACGAGGAAAAAGAGCCATGTTTTTTGTTATGTATTAATAAATATCTTCATTGACTTTTTATTAGAATCAGTCAAATGATATTTTTTCGTTTTATTTCCTTCAGCCACAAACAACCACTACACCTTCGACTGAGTCATGCACAGACGTTACGAATCATTAAACACTTGTCAACAAAACCCGGACTAAAATCGAAAACATTTGGTTACTTGTGGTGTACAGCTATTGGCTTATTCCTGTGTGACGTCATTTCGCAGTATTATTCCATCGGCTGTTCATAACAATGTCTGATCAATTATTGTATCTGTTGTAGAGCTGTATCTTTCATTACTTGTATTCATTTACTGACTGGCGCAATACATTGATGGGATATATTTTCATCCAACTTTCTTGGATCATTCTATGGCGCCACCAATATTTTTCATATATCACGAACTAATCGCTGCAGTCCAGTGCGATTAAATATTTATTACAACTTTTCTGTTAACCTTCTCCGGTGTTTCTGTAATGTTCAACATGCTTGAGCCATTATTTAATTATTTAAAAACATATTTTATGAAAGTAATTCCACAATTCTTTTGTCACTAGATCAGTGATCGATAAAGAAGGCTTTCTCAATATTCGTGGTTCTCAATTTTATTGTATATTTTAAATTCTAACCGACATTTCATAGTAGAAATATATTCATACTTTAATTATGTTTCAGCTTACCCCATATATGTTGGAAGGATTATGAGATGCGTATAGTATTTTTTAACAACCTGTTAAATCACTTTGGCTCCAATGGGATTTTATCATTCTTATATTATATTAATATCGTTAAGATTTCAATATTAATTATAATTTTTCTATTTCATACTGTGTATAATAGTTGAACGTGTGTCGTTCAGAATGTTGCGTTATATTAATAAACTGCATTCTACTGGATTGTTAATTTACATAGGTACAAATATTTCCAACATAAATTATACTTCAAGAAGGTTGAAATTCTCGTTTGAATATTATCTAATAGATTATCTATGCCCATAGAATATTGTAAAAGGCTTATGTAAGACTACATAATGTCATATTATAAGCAAGATTACCTCAATACGTTCTTAAATAATCAATAGAAGTCACAATGCGTTTTACAAGATTCATGAATTCATTCCACACAAAAGTCCTTCCTTTATTAGTTCATAATTTGAATCAAATTACAGTGCTCTCCTTCCATACTTTTACCATGTACATTTTCACGTACCACGAGTACTTTTCCGTGTTTCTATTTACGTGATTTGTTAATTTTTAATTATCATATACACACAAATTGGAACGTATTTAGAATTTAAACAATATCATTATGTAAAAGAGAGTGTTTAATAAGTTTGTTCAAAGTAGAATGAAAGCTTGGATCTGGACATATGTCAAGCGATTCCTATGAATTGCAGCGTATATATTTTACATCTTATCGAAATTTAATACTTTTAGAAAAAGTCTATAGGAAATAAACTGAACGGTAATTAGTTTCATATTTAAATTTTGAGTTGTCATTTAACTAAGAACTATATATTTTTAAATGATTTTGACTATGGATAACAAATTAGTTCCATAATTTATAGTGATTAAGATTTGGACTAAAAATAAACTAAAAATTGTTTAATATATAAAATATTTTTATTGACTGTACTTATATTTGTCTAGCTCCAAGCTGATGTGTATTTTTATGAATTTATGTAAACGCTCTGGTAAATAATAATCATACACTGGATTATATTGCACACTGCATTAAATGTAATTTTAATTACTTCTTTAACGCTGTATCTGCTACTGTTAAATACGACTTACATACATTTTGCCTCCTGTTAGCCTTGTAAGTAGTAAATTGCTATATGCATCTGGTCATTGTTCAGCTTTATCAATTTATACATACATACCCACACACATAATTCAAATCATATTTTAACATATTTAATTACATTATTATGTATAGCTTTAATGTGATCTTTTGATAATCTTATTAGACAAATATTTCTGTCCCTTGCCATGTTCCATCTATTAATTCTTTCATTATTAATAAAATAAAAACAATAATGTGCTCTTATCTGTTTATATGCTAGATTGTGTTAATATTAATATTTGTACACTATTTGATAGCTTTTACCTTATACTCATGTTGCATAA
Source organism: Invenusta paracnida (assembly GCA_036023295.1). Lineage (NCBI taxonomy): Eukaryota > Metazoa > Platyhelminthes > Proseriata > Coelogynoporidae > Invenusta > Invenusta paracnida. The sequence goes on along the minus strand of JAYRBW010067807.1, from coordinate 27,926 downwards.
AACAAAATTCCAATTATGTGTAAACATTCCTTTTGTAATTAGTGTTTCTGACGGATTTTATCTTCTTCTGCACTTTCTATCGAGAAAAGTGTTTTGTAGTTAAATCATATTGTACTTTATTCATAAATAGTTACCTTGTACAGTAATACTAATATTTCACTTAATTTGTATTTTTATTTTGTTCCCATGTATTATACTACTTGTGAATCATACTACTGTTTTTAATGTCACAAACACGATTCTTCGCAATATTCGGACCAATTAGCGTGTAGCGAATAAGCTTGTTTTTACAAATCTATTTTTATGGTGTATAGAAACTCTTCCCCTTTAAATCACCTTCCAAAACAATTATCGTTATTTTACTAATTTATTTTCATTACTATATATGTATATCGTACGCACTAACTTACGATTTAATACAACTCGCCATTTTATTTTAGACTAACTCAATTTTTCGTCAACTTTTGTGCAATAAATTCATCTTCCAAATTCAATTTTACTTTTTTAGTTATTTCTCTTTGTCTACTCATGCTGTTAGCATCTTTTTGTTTGAATATACAAACTCCAGCTATATAAATATAATATATTCGCCTTTAATTTGATAATATAAAATACTTTTTTTCTCTATCTATTCACTATTTTTAGTATGTAAACATTTGGTGAATAAATTATACAATATATAGTACGGAATTTTAATTGATGTATTATTATTTTGGTAACGTATAATATATCGTATCTACTATGCCTTCGTTATAGTATCGCTATTTTTATGAAATTATTTTGCGTAGTTGACTTGTCTAATAAATATATTGATTAATTTTAAATGATAAGTTCTATTAAATTTATGTTGTTATATACAAGTATTATTTTTATTAATTTATAGTTGTAAGTAAATTCCAATCTAATGCGAATTTTATGTATTTGCTATCGAGCTATTTACTCTTCTTCGAAGGAAACATATGATTAGATGTAATCAAGTATATCGTTTATATTTTAGTGTTTTATTAATTATGCCTATAAGTTTACACAAAGGTGGTAAAATATTATTAATTAGTTAATTTTGTTAGTCTGCTATGTGTTTCCAGAATGCCTTTTCTCATTGCCTAGACGGCTTATTAATTATCAAATGGTTTCGGAAATTGCGTCGAAGTTGGTTTGACAGAAATTTTAAATGAATTTGGTAAAGCTTTATAAGTTGTAAAGACTAATTATTACAGTATTCCTTTTTTTGATTTTTTTTCTGATAAATGTAAAATGCTATTTAATGAGAATGTACAATAATTTATAATGTACAAAATTATTAATTGGGTTCATTAAAAAAATTATTATTTCAATTAAAAATAACTACTGAAAAACGCTATTTCTATACTTTTTTTATTGTTATTTAAAGTCTTTTTACGCAAACGTGTTATATATACCTATATCCCATCTTTTCTTTATATCTTTATAGAGTGACTATAGGGTGTTGCAATGGACTTTGGTAAGCTTTAACTGTTATCTATTAATTGTCTTATTTTGGTGACACTCCTTTATGTTATCCTCTCTCTTTCCTTATTATATTATAATTTATGTAATGTTGCAACAATATCAATAATCGTCTATAGATTTAGATTATTTATTATCAAATTTTTTCAAATATAGAAATAATTATTATCATATATTAAATAAATATACATATAGTTATTTGTTTTACTATATAGACTGTAATAATTTATTAATTTCTAGTAAACAATATTTTATTTAAGTTATTTTTGACTTTATATGAAAACCAAATGTTAGCCGGGTATCGAAATTTGTGGTACTATGAATAATGAAATCTACATGGATTATTTGATTCTTTCTTTATAAGATTAATTGTCTTTTATAAAATGTAATGTATCTACATATTATATTGATAAGCATTTTCTTACAGAATCTGACCTGTTGAGAATACGCAGTGAAAACCAAAAGTTAAAAGAGGAGCTCACTCAGGCCTTGGTAAGCTTTTAGGTTGTTATGATTCTAATTATTTGCTTGCAAAATTCATTATAACATGTAAACACGTTATTCTTTGAAATGCAAAAACAGATACTTTGATTTACATATTGGTTAAGATGGTGGTTTAGATCTTTCCAAAATATAAGCTTTCTTTCAATATATTGAATGACTCTTTTCGTGACAGTCTGACAAGGAATTCGTGTGGACACTATGGAAGCGCCTTCAAGTCTCCTCTCCGGACATAACACAGGCCATTAGCTTGGTCATGCAGCGGTGAGATCAAGAATACTTCATATAAGGATCTTTTCAAGTAGATTTCATTTCGTATTTAGTGCGTTAGTTTAACGGAGGCGTTTTTGCACCCGTAACACATGAATTTCAAACAAATTTTATTTTGAGAATATTTAGTTCTATATTAGGACTTTAAGCTATAATTATACCAACAGAATTTGTCCATCAAATTCATTTTATATACAAATATTATAGTTATATTTTTTTTACGCGATTATTTCGGGTGCCATATATAAAATCCAAAGTTTATAAATTATTACTATTATTATATTTGTAAAGAAAGGTTTAATGAATAAATTTGACTACTTTAGAATAACTATCTATTTTATAGCTTCTTTTTATTATTTTTATAAAGGATTTCTTTTATTGATTTACTACATTTTATTAATTACCTATATACCCTATGTTGCATTATGATCATGCATGCCCAAACGTTTTTTTCTGGGGAGAATAGGGGATGTGGAGAATTTCGATTTAAACCCCATTTCTCTTGAATTGACTACGATTTTTCAATTCTCCCATAAATATAGTATTTTAACAATGTTAAACTTTCAATTTATTCAGATAAACATCAAGTTAACACTACAGGGGATGGAAAGATCACAAATGAAATATATACAAATTAGTTTTAATACAAATATTATATGTCAATTCTGTTGATATATCGGAGACTATTTAATCTTCTTCTGGACTTTTATAAAAATAAACAGTGAATGAGGATGAGAACACATGTCCGTCTTGTCATGCAATTTATCAGAAAGATAAATGTCATTTATCAATGGAAAATGCCCCTCTATTTAATTTAATTTTCTATGCAATGAATCATTCAAATTAATTAAAAGAAGAATTTTTAATACTATTTTCACATAAATTCGTTTAATAAAAACCTTCAAATTATAGATTTAAATAATTTACATCCATTGAAGCTATTTATATGTACAATATAAAATTTCTAATAAATATATTTTTTATAAAAGTGATTTCATCTTTGAGGTGAAAAATTATTATTATATCGTATGTGTGTATTAGTAGTGGCATGGAATCCAGAACTATACTAGTATAATTTAACCCCTTTCTGCACCATATGTATTAACCACATGTATTAAGCACTCAAAAAAATGGTCCCCGAAATATTTTATTGCTGAAATTTTGTTTACTTTTTGAAACTTTCAATTGAATGTTTGTTTCAAGTAGTCATTACTGTTTGAAGTTTCATATATTTTGTAATCTATCCTATACCTATTTTTGTCTTCAATTCTTAAAATATACGAAAATTAATTTGGTTAATAAATGGTTTTATCATTAATTATACACTCTATATAAAGCTGCTAAAATGTTCAAACTTATCTTTCTTCCATTACATCTTTTTTGCACCTAATTACCTTCTGCGTGCAATTACTGAGACACAATGTTGTATTGATTTGCTGTAAACATGTCTAATTGAAGTTACTATATATCTAAATTGTGGTACATTAAAGGCATAAAAAGAAGAAATAAATCCACCTTTGCGTTTGTAGTTTTGTCTGTCAATCTGACTTGCACTGGTGTTTTAAGGATTTTGTGTTAATTGTAAAGGACTTAATTATAATGTCTAATAATGATGGTACAAAGCTCTGCACACATAGCAGGAAGCTGAATTTTATAATACTACGAACACTTCACTACTTATAAAAGCAAATCACAAACTATACTGTCATGACATAATTCATACCTATATTACATATATTCCAGTATACCATACATACATACGATGGCTGAATGACTGAGGAATTAAAGAGTCCTTTGCAGTTGTTCTTCTATTAGTGTTCGTTTCAATAATATCTATCTGCATATGTCATAGTTTTACAGTATTAACTAATATCTAAATGAAGTTAATAAATGCGAGCTGCTTATTAAGATAATTATGTATAATTTTGTTGCTTAAAATGGTGTCGCTTTTTCATTCTCTTCTACATATGTATAAGAAATCGATATTTCACATAGACATTATTAAATTGAAGATAAGTAGTCAATAACCAATCAATAAATTTCATAAACATAGTTTGATTTATAGTTCACGTATTTACGATATATTAATATGAGGAGGTTATAAGTAATAATTATTTATTTTCTACTCTAAATTTATCTTAAAAAGGGACATATTATGTTGAGGCTGACATGGCAGTAAACTAGCTTATTGAATCTATTAGTTTACTGTCAATAGCAAATGATTTACGTTTTACTCATATAGATATTACATTGTATTCAGTTTTTCTAATTTAAAATCAAATCTGTGTAATTATTATGAAATAGTATTATTTGCTTATGAATATATACTTGAATTCGAAAATATATTCTGACTTCTTTTATACATTTTATGACATAAATATAGTTAATTGATAGTTTAAATGAATAAATACCTATAGGACTAAATTTACTCCCGTATGATCTACTACACTATACAAATACATATTATGAAAGCGATGATTCATGATTTATGGTAGTTAGATGGTTACAAATTCGCAGGATGAGACAGGAAACACAGTTTAAGCTTACGAAACGTTCATTTTCCCGCCTACACTTACCTTAACTATTTCACTTCTATGTCAATAGGCCCATGTCTTTTCTTGTAACTGATCAATAATCCTCGTCTTCCCCCAACCAATTAGAGAGAAGGAGAAGAATGAGACCAAAGATGAGAAAGTGCTCCAGATCCTTGAGCTCAAGGACTCCAAGTTGGAGGAAATGCAGCGAATTCTGACCCAGCAATCGGGGGAGCTCTCAACGATGGTCCAACAGTAAGTTATTAAATGGCTTGGAGTCTTGTTATCTCTTCGTTGTAGAAGTATGATGAAGGCAACGCAACATGCTAGAAATAGGAATACTTTGTCGGAATACTACCTTTAATTAATTCAATCAATATCCAGCATTTTTCGTGAGAAGATCAATTAGTGACTTCGTAATGAAAATTCATTTTAAAATTATGCATCATTTTGTCAGTATGATTTTTCTGTTTTCAAAATAGAAAAAGTAGTATTTGCATCTCGACTTTACCTATAGGTATACGTTGCATAGGAAATTTGAGATATATTCCGTAATGTACGCTATAAATAACAATACTGATCTCTGATTAGTCACTCTTATTAATTAACCCACCACAGGTAATCGATAATTTTATCTTTAATTTAATATGCCAACTAACATTGTAGATCGATTTAAATCTTGATGTTCTTGATATTAATTTAATTTCCTTTAATGCGTGACCCAATACTACCCCTGATTCTTAAAAAACCCCGCAAAACTTAAAGGGAGAAAATGGAAAATATTGCAAAATTATTTGAAAAACTGTTTCAAAATCAAGAAAAATGCATGGAAAAACTTCTGAAAATGGTACAATCATCAATAGAAAACACTATATCTAAAAAATGGAAGTCATGGAACACGACTTATTTCAAAAGGGAGAAAAAATCGAAAAGCTACAACTTGAAAATGATAAGCTTAGAAAAGATACATTAGTTTCTGACATGTTTGTCAGAAACATGTCAAATCACTTTCTTTTGCAGTGATCAATCAATTTTTCTCTCTCTCTCTATTTTCCTCTGAATCAAATTTCTTTTTTTCTCTTGTAGAAAAGCAGACCTCCTGGACACGATCAAGCGACTGGAAGCGGATGTTGTTAACTTATCCGATCAGGCCCGTTCAATGGCGCAGCAGGTGAGTTTCGTCCTACCTCTAGATTAGATAAAGAAAGGGTTGTTTCAAAATAAACCAGGAACATTAGAGTGGAGTAAGTGGATACAAAATGTTAGGTATATTACGTTTTTATATTTTATAATTCACATTAAATTGCCTAGTTCAATTTATAATGAAAAGTATGAAATTCCTATAAAATGGTAGTAGGCCTTTTTCAAAATTTTTTCTAACTAGTCTATTTATTTTTTAACTATGAAGATCCGCCATCTATTAAAAGTGTAACTGGCAATTTTAATTGACTTTTCTGGGACGTACTTTACATTTTGTTATTGTAGGCAATCAGTAACTATTTTGATATTGATTTTCTTACAAAGCATATATATAGCATCAAACTGATCAAATTCTTTGGATTTCTTAAGGATTGCAGGCATAATTGATTTTACCTGAATTCGATATCTATGCTTATACATTTAGCTATTAAAATTAAATGTTTATTTTTGGTATCTTTATTCTCAGGGGCATTTTGTTTAAGGGACTGAAGGTCAATTTTCGCTAGGCGCCTAGCTTGATATTTTGATATTTTTAGAGATAAGCGTAGATAAAAATTCGATTTGTTATTGGTTGATGACACTCCATAGATTTCCTTTTTTGATCTAAGTAACTTTTCATTAACCAATGTCATCTGCCAAAGATGCAGTTTTTGTAGGGCTTACCGATTCCATACTCAAGCTTTTAGTATCCATAGGATCCATCCATCACTTCGATAATTACCACCCTCTAGTGGTGAGCTTTAACCTACCACAATTTAAACCTCTTCCTACATCAGTTTTCCCAGCGTGACAGTCACGAGCGCCACCTGGAAGAGGACCACAGACGCACTGTAGCCGCCTACGAAGACGTCAAGAATGAGTTGAGTGAGAGAGTGTCGCTACTTCAGACCGAACTCACTCGAGTCAAGTCCGACAACGGGGACCTGATGGCGACCAGAATCCTACATGAGAATAAGATCAAGGTGGGTATAGTCGTTACAGAATTAATACCAACTTTTCTTGAATGCTAGATTACATTTTATTACGGTATAATTCCGTTTTAGTGAAGCCAATAAAAAGACTTACGAAGCTAAAAAGAACTGACTTTAATTCGGCATGATAATATTTGTGCTTCACTCATTAAAATAGAAAAACCATGCTAGTTATAAGCTAATTTATATTTATATATTTTCAAATTCAAAATTCTATTAAATATACATGTATGTATAAATATCATTGAGATATCAACATTATTATAATTTGACTTCAAAACAATTTTAAATTTAACAAATAAATTTTATATAAAAAAGTATATTAGGTATAATATTTTAAATGGCTTATAAAGAGTTTTGATTTATTTTAATTCAATTCAGCCGTTTGGGCTATATCTCTATCAGAAATCGTTTGAATATCTACGAATCTAATCTCATTTACAAACGAATTAGATAATTTTTAGACGATAAAAGTATTTAAAAAATATTACTCCTGTAGTTAACTGTTAACAATATAATCATTCATTTCGATGTCATTACTTTTGATTATATTGTTATGAAAAGTATGCACATTAATCGTAATTAGGTTTATTTGGGCTATTGTTGTATTATTTGTATTCGAATACTTATATTTTTTCATTTCTTAGATGTTGGAGGAAGATTTGTCACGCTTTCGAAACTCCAGTTTTGATGTGAGTTTATATATTATTATGTCCACTTCATAGACTGTGTGTGGTGTTTTATTTATAATGGTTTAGTAATTACAGATTTGATATAAAGATTATTCATGTATTCTTCTTTCTGTTACTTTAATAATGGACAGAATAAAATGTTAGTTAGTTTCAAAAGCAGCTTTTGTCATTATTATATTAGAAATCCTGTGAATTACAAATATTAAGGTATTTTCATGAGCGAATTGGCATTTTTTATGAGCGAAGTGTGGTATCGTTACGGCTGAATTGTGGTATTGTTACGGCTAAAGTGTGGTATTGTTATGAGCGAAGTGTGGTATTGTTATGAGCAAAGTGTGGTATTGTTATGAGCAAATTGGGATATTTTTTATGAGCGAATTGTGGTATTGTTATGAGCGAAGTGTGGTATTGTTAAGGCTAAAGTGTGGTATTGTTATAAGCGAAATGTGGTATTGTTATGGGCGAAGTATGGTATTGTTATGAGTGAAGTGTGGTATTGTTATGAGCGAATTGTGGTATTGTTATGAGCAAAGTGTGGTATTGTTATGAGCGAATTGTGGTATTGTTATGAGCGAAGTGTGGTATTGTTACGGCTGAGTTGTGGTATTGTTACGGCTGAATTGTGGTATTTTTATGAGCGAAGTATGGTATTGTTATGAGCAAAGTGTGGTATTGTTATGAGTGAAGTGTGGTATTGTTACGGCTGAATTGTGGTATTGTTATGAGCGAAGTGTGGTATTGTTATGAGCGAAGTGTGGTATTGTTATGAGCGAATTGTGATATTTTTATGAACGAAGTATAGTATTGTTATGAGCGAAGTGTGGTATTGTTAGGGCTGAATTGTGGTATTTTTATGAGCGAAGAATGGTATTTTTATGAGCGAAGTGTGGTATTGTTATGGGCGAAGTATGGTATTGTTATGAGCGAATTGTGTTATTTTTATGAGCGAAGTATGGTATTGTTATGAGCGAAGTGTGGTATTGTTATGAGCGAAGTGTGGTATTGTTATGAGCGAAGTGTGGTATTGTTATGAGCGAATTGTGGTATTGTTATGAGCGAAGTGTGGTATTGTTATGAGCGAAGTATAGTATTGTTACGGCTGAATTGTGGTATTGTTACGGCTGAATTGTGGTATTTTTATGAGCGAAGTGTGGTATTGTTATAAGAAAGTTGTAGCTGAATACAATTGCCTAACATAATTAATAATAATTGCCTAATATAATTAACTAACATAATATCAAGTTTTCAATTTTTATTAATTATATTAAGTTTTCAAGTTCACAGGTATGCCTATTTTTGTTGTCTTGTTAAATTTGATAAACATCTGGTTTGTTGTTTTATTGCATTTTTTCTAATTATAATACTTTTGTTACATTGAGATAATTGTTCTGAAGTCAGCTACTTTCTAGCAATAATTAATTAACTCTATTTATTTGTGATTTTGATAAACTTATTTTATTTCTATTGTAAATTTGTACTTTTTTTATACACGAATTACTAAATAAATTTTGTGACATGCAAAATCAAATAGGTTATTGTCAAAATAAATAAAAACAGGAGCAAATTTTGTATTTAATTAAACATTTATTTTATTGAATATTATTCTTACAGTATACGACAGTCACTACCGAGGTATGCTAAATATCAATTAATGTCTAATCGGCTATAATTGTAGTTGTTTTATTTTAACGTTTTATATACTAATTTAATTAATTTTTCATTTTTATTTTTATTATATGAATTTATTTTTACCATTAAAATATATCTATCTGATTACTTATTATCTCAAAGAAATTCTTAAATTTTGTCGTTCAAGTGAAATTTATTTAGCCGATGCATTTTTTTTCATTAAAAGTTCATTAATATTTCATTATAGTGGTATTAATAATTTCTAGCTTAATATATTATGTAAAGATTTTAATTCAAATTAGTTTTTTATTTAATATTTTCATTTATTCGAGTATTTAAATTGGAATCTACGCTTTAAATTTAGGACATATTCACATTTTAAAAAGCAAATGGTATACTTTTTAAGAGATGTGAATACAATTAAAAAAGAAACAGTTCTAAGTGTTAACTAACTTTAAATAGTATTGATTACTTATTATTATTTCTGGAGGTTAAAAAATATCTTTAGTATTTAATAAATTAATTTTGATTCTAGGACGAATATCAGATCAATGTATGTGTTAATCAGATGTGTTTAAATTATTTTTATATAGCTCTCAAGTTGGAATTCAAAGGTATTATAAAAGCAATACTTTTTAAAAATTAAAAAAAAATTATCTATATGATTTTTTGTTAATGTTGTATTGTATTTCAAAACAAATCAGGACTAATCTATTAACATAATATTGTGAAATAATCTATGTTTACATCTTCTTCTCAATGATAGATAATGAAATTTTACTGATGAAATGATGGCTTTTTGAAAAGTGAAATTGCGTCTGTTATTTACTGAAAATATTTTTTTTTCTGAAATCTCTTTTGTAAATATTCCACTATTGATATTTTATCTGATTACACATTTATTATTATTACAAATTATGGTTACTTACATTTTCAAAAGGAAAATTGGCAAAACCGCTGTTAAAAATTGAATATATTTATTGTAACTGTTGTCTATTGAAGAAAAAATATTTTTTGAAAAACGTTTTAATACACTACTTAATTATAATATAGAATGCCTTTTATCCTGCTTTTCTTTTGATATATATTTTTCTCATTTAAAATCAATGAATCATTATTGTATATATTATAATAATTGATTTTACTATGTGTCAAAAGTTTGAAATACAAATCGTCGAAAGCATTCTAAGTTGGCAGCGTATGTTTATAGAAAAGGTTGTGATATTTATCAAAGTTTCTAATTCTGCACTAAGCCAACTAATTCACAAGTTAAAGTGATAATGACAGTACACATATTCGTTAATGAATTACATTTACTGTCATTTCAATAAATTTCAATATTTTTTGCTTATTGCTTTTAAATTGATCAATTTTGTAAAACAGTCTCCATAAAATAAAAAGAGAGTGATCATTGTTATCGAAAAACGAACTTTTTGGCGACATTTTTTGTCTTATTTCTTTTCGAATTTTTGCGTTAAGCTGAATGATAATAATGTTTGCTTAGAAATATTGACAGCCAAATAATTAAAATATAATAAGTGGCTTCTCTCCAACCTCCAACTGGATCAGAACTCCGGCACGCAACGGACGCTCGGCGATATGCAATCTGAACTGGATCGAGCTCGTGAGGCAGCCGTAAGCCACTCCCACCAGTTGGCTGGTCTCCACACCCAGCTTCATCGGGCTGAGACCAAGGCCAAGGAGTACCGTTTCTCTCTCAAGCGTCTTCGACAGAACAAGGCCATGGGTGGCGGGGAAGGAAGGAGTGTGGTTGCTTTGGAGGCCCGGCTGGAGGACTATGAGCGCCTCTATGGGCGTCTGCAGGGCGGGGAGAGGGAGCGAGGGACGCGGGGGGAGAGGAGGGAGGTGTTGGTGGATGTGGAGGGCGAGGAAGAGGAGAGCTCTTGGAAGGAGAGAGAGGATGAGAGGCAGGAGAGGAGAGTTATGAGTCCGGTTGTTGATCTGGATTACAAGGTCAAACGGTTGGAGTCTCAGGTGACGCTGTTGAGGGATTGTCTCAAGCAGAAGAATGGGTGAGTCAGCTTGTATCAATGGTTTACTAGCTATGCGAAAATAGCGTTTCAATAAGGCTGTTCTGCATTTTTGTATATTTGTTACAAATAACGAAGATAGAATTATTATGAAATACTGAATTTAAATTCATTATTACGAGGATATGGACATAGATCAAATTCTAAGTACAAGCGTGTTACAAGTGTTTGGAAGATCTTACAGACCTTAATAATGCAGCTTAATATATTTCGAAGAGTTGCCTATACCAAAATAAAAATGTATTTTCTCATGCGTTAATAAAATATTAAACATATTTAATTGTAGATGTGAATATTTCACTGACATATTATGTTGCAGAGGATGTTACAGTAATTTTTATTGTAATGATCAAATTACAAAGCTTTTATTTAGAATTATTCTAAACATTTCATATTGAGATATATATATTTGAAAGTAGAATTATTATTTCTAAAATATTGATTAAATATAATTGATTGAACTACGAAGTCCAATTTGCAAATTTGAGCGGCAATTTTCCTTACCTGTACTTTGATTCCTCCCTCTATCTTGCCACTCCAGCTCCGTTGTTGCCACAGGTCGTCAGGTGGGAGGCTTTGGTACAGTCAACGGTGGCGGTGGTGGCGGTCATCTTCGCTCCCGCTCCACGCCGTCCGGGGGTCAGACAGGGGTGGGTGGCAGGAAGTGCTTTGCCGTGGAGGCTCTCAAGAGGAAGACTAACTATTTGGGACAGAAGTTGGCGCGGGTGGAGAAGCTGCTCAAAGAAAGGGTTTGTTGCTTACTTATTAACGACTCGGAGCTATCGAAGTGTACACCATAATTATTCCTGAGTATAATCAGATTACCACATAAGGTAACATCTACAATCAATTAATAATAGCAATCGTAATAGATACGACTTTTCTGTTTGTAAGTTTGAAGAATAAATGTTTTTTTTCAGTCAATTGTTCCAACATTTGAATTCTCTTATTTCTCTGATCAGACTGAGGAGTTGACCACTACCCAGGAAGCGGCTGCTAAGACCTCCGATCGATTGACGGCTCTTCAGATTACCAACCGGAACATGAAAGAAGAGTTCAAGGATCTGGACAATGAGTGCTCTCAGTGGTGCGTGAGATTATTCTTGTCTTTGTAACTTGTTACGCTCTATTTCAATACTTCACTTAGTTTGGTTTAGTTTAATCTAAATTTGGATAATTTTAGTTGTTGCTATTAGATAAATGCCAATTGGAATTACAGTAATAAATAGTACCAACGGTATTGAATTACTTCACTTTACCAACATTTGAAACTCAAAGGCCAAATGGATACCAATTTTATACCAGGGGCTTATCAGTGACATGCAGAACATTGAACTGGATGCAGAATAAGATTCACATCTAAATAAAAATGAAATGAAAGCTTTTTGTAAATAAATAAAACGATTAGAAACTTTGTACGTTACTGATGAGCTAACTATAGTAATAAGCATTTAAATTAGGTTATCTGACATTTTAGTTTGTATTGGATCTCACAATGGTAAATAACTATTTGAGACTTCAAATTATCCAACCTCACTATATCAATTAAACGCTTCTTACTTAAGTAAGGCTGAAGTATTTTTTAGTAGACTTGATCTTGCTTTAAAAACTTTATTATATTCACACATTATTATATAGGAAGCAAGAATTGGACGACAAGGATGGAGCTTTTGAGGAGAAATCGGAGGAGCTTCGTGAAGAAAAGTATCGCAAGTGAGTTTCGTGGAATAAATGTCACATGTTAAAACTGTATTTTATGAGCCTACCTATAAGCGCTTTTATATGCACAACTTATTTACTAGGATCTTTGAATGAATTATGTTGAAATTCCATCTTTGATTTTATATTATACGTTTTGAATGATAAGTGTTGTTGCATTTGTGAGGAAACAAGTTATTACAATAATTTGGTTTCATTGTAAATGTATACAATTTTTTAAATTCTGGATTATAATGATGTCGTAAACTTCGATGACACAATTTTAATTATTCAGTTTTTAATGAAAAAACACATGGTATTTTAAAATTGGCTTCTTTTGTGATATTAATTAAACTGTTTGACACTCGCTGCTGTTATAAGTTATACATAAAGCGAGATATAAAGCCGTCGATTTGTACTTCCATCATTTTATGAAACGTCTTTAAATATATTTAATCTATGAATATGTTATGTTTTCGAAAGGAAATCGTTTGATTATCTTTAATTTATTTAAAGCTAGACGTGTTGATTCGTAATTTATACCAGTTTTTTCTTTATTTCATCTGTGTATTTACTCAATTATAATCGATATGTATCAACTATTAAAATTAAACAATATAACTATATTACATATTATAGTTGTCGTTTTAATGGTGTAGGTTTATATTTATATAGCTATTCTTGTGTGTGTGTGAATTTATGGCTAATATTTCCTTTTTCTATTTTCTAATTTGGCTACTGTCAGTAGACATACTATCCGGCATAAATACACTGAAAATATTGAACAATATAATATACTGTGTTATCCTACATTGTCTGCACACGTATTTTTAACACATGTTTATACATAATATATTATAAAGTGAACCGATGTTAGTTTATTTTGGTGGATTCCTTCTGGGCTAAAAGAACAAAACACTATTTATTCTAGGTCAGACATACATGAAAATATTAATAATATAAACAGGGATTCTAATATCACTGTGCAATAAATAGCTAACATTGCTTGAAAGGCTGAATGAGTCATTTAAATATCAACCTGTATTGCAGACCTTTAGAAACAGCGGTACCAATGTTTTCTTTTGTATAAAGTTTGTTTAAGTAATTTTAACCAAGATATTATTGTTCTGTACACATATATATGTATATATCTTGTACATATGTCTGAATTTGAGGTCAAAATATGATTTTTTCTATCGACAAGTTTGGTCTGTTTTTGTCTTTAGTCGAGAACTTGTGGATGAAATCCAGACCCTGCAAGATCGGCTTCACATAGATAATTCTAAGATCCATGAACTGGCAATTGCTTTGGATCAAGCGAGGAATCGTAAGTTTGGTTTTCGAATTTCAAAGGTATAATTATACTAGTAAAAATATACAAACATCATATTTCATAGTGATTTTGTTTATTTATGTATATACTAAAGTTTATATTACTCATAATGAAATCGAGTAGTATAGTATGCTATATTAGTATATTTTAATATGTTTTGAAATAAATTTCTGGAAGATTGCGAACGCGGCGAGATTGAACGCAAACTACGAGCATCGAGTATTGACATTGACGATCGTGTGAGGGAGCTCCGTTCTGAACTTGAAGAGAATTTGATGAAGGTAAACTACGAGAACATATCAGAAAATCAATTGTATTTAAGTTAGAACTACTAAAATCAATCATTTTTTGGGTGACCCTTCTAGAACGATCTATTGGAGACGGAACTTCGAACTTTGAGAAAAGAGGCCTCTGAATTCGGCGCATTTCAATCCGCCTGGGAATGTGAGAAACGGTGAGTCAAAACGCGTACAAGGCATATTCTGTTTGCAGTATTTGTGTTCTTTCCGATATTTTTTATTGACTTTTTAATTGAATGCACTACTAGAAGTTTTCTGTTGAGTTATATTCTCAGTGACTAAATTTATCTAAAATCGTCAGTTATCTATGATAAAATTTACTGAAAAATTCTACAGAAGAAGTTAGGATCGTATAATTTGAAAATATCGAAATAAATATGCTTTAAAATTCATATATAAACTATTAAAGGCATCATTTTGCATTATTAGTTGTACAAAAGTCTCAATTTAAGTCTTAATAGTTTTCTTGTTCTAATTAGTTTTCATTGCTGCTTGTTATTTATTAAAATGCATTATATAATTCCCAATTTTTTAAAGATTAATATATTCTTGAAATTTAATTATTAACTAATGTCGGATTAGCATTTAGTAAAGGGATACTTACATATTTTATACACCCCACTAAACGAACACTCAAAATATTTAAATCAGATAATTATTATATATAGCATATTATTAATTATTTTTAATCCACCCGTTTTTCAGTTTAATGAAGTTTAGACAAAAGGGTATGAATGATTTTATTCAAACATTATATGAAGTTTTATATCAATTTTTCATTATACATTTAATACGCATATATAATTTACTTAAATATGGGATATTTCTGGGTTATAATAATTGATCCGTGTGATATTATGAGACATTTATTAGGTTGGTAGATCTGAAAGTATTCATTATTGGCTTTCATCTTGGTGTGTAAATCTCATTGAACACCTCATCTTCTTCAGAGGTCTGAAATCCGAACTACAGTTGGTCACAGAGGAGCTGGGTCAGAAGCGGCTGGAGGTTGCCTCATTGAGTCGTCAGCTCGCTAAGTAAGTTGGTTTACCTCGAATCTATACACAATGGCAAAGAAATTGCACTGACGCACAAAATCCTTGTTTTGTTTGTTTGAAGGAATATTGCTTGAATTCTGAAAAATCATTTTTTTAATTATATTATGTACAACTGAAAGATAGAATCTTTTCAAGTCTAACTATTTCTAATTGTAGATATTGTAAAATGCAATCTAATTTAATGGGGTAGTTTGCTCTTTGAGTAATGTAGTTTAACCTGCATCCAATCAGAAGGCTGTATTTAAATTTCTAAATTAAATTTTCTCCATAATATCTATAACAAATTTGTTTAAGATTATTTATTTATTATTATACTTTTAATTGGTTTGTTTGCACATATGAATAATTACATTATAGATTTTAAATAAACTAAAATATAATAGTCAATTTTATTTTTTAATTTACAACATTTGCCGTTGAAAAATGTTACCTATTTAATTTCGAAACAAGCCAAATATTTCTTTAGACCAGCGTTGAAATATCGATGAAATTCCTTTGGTGAAATATCTTGAGTTATCTGCGTAAGGGTGTAAAGGGAGTAAATGTACTTATTCTAAGTGTTAAGTAAACATATTAAATAATATTTCTTTGAAATTTTATGTGCAATAAATATGTGATTTAAATATATATACATTGAAATATTTAATATAAAACTAAAACCATTTATTTTCACAAATTTGATTTTTAAGCCGATTTATATTATAGCATGAAACTGCGCATTTAGGTAGAGCTGTAGTAAGTGTTAAGTCGGGTTTTTACTCGAGTGTAAACTCAAGGCAAGTGTTAATTGATTTCAAGTCATGTGTTAAAAGGGTGTATTCGGGTGAAGTAATCTCTTAGTTAGACTAACACTAACACTAACACTAATAACTATACCACCTAACTTTAAAGGCCATTATTTACATAAATTTTACAAGCATAGTAGTATACAATTTAGTTCCCCTGTTTTTTTATTTAAATTTTCATTTTTTCAAAATGCAGTTTTGAGCCATTTTTGGCCTTATTTAGAAAAAAATTACTCATTTTTCACTTCGAAATTTCTATATTTTATACTTTTTCAATATTTTCTAGACTTCTTTTTTTGTCAACTTGTGAATTTGGCTAAAAAAGAAGTCAAGAAAATGATCTAAAAAAAGGTGCAATACTACTAGTTTTACACTCTGTACTCTCCCCTTTCCACTTTTAGTCGCGTCCAGTGCAGATTATCGCCCCGCACCGTCTGCAGATTATCGCCCCGCACCGCCCCAGTTACTGCCCACGCATTGGTCTCAGGAGGCAGTTTCCGACGGCCCTGTAGTAAGATTGTGGGCAGCTACACGCGGCCGCCAACCACTGGACTAAACAGTCGCCTCGTGACGTCATCCGATGCTGAGGACCAATGGGAAGACGTGGATGAAGAGGCGGAAGAAGACGGACAGACGACTTCCAGGTAAATTTTACACTGTTATTTGAATATCTTGAGTACTTTTTACTTACAGGTTTAAAAATAGTATAATGGCATCATATAGTCTATAAACTACTTTCAATTTGATAAATTTGCTATTATTTCAATGTACCTATTACCTACAGGTTCATAATCATAAGTGATATACATAGAACTAATATATTTAATTATTCTTCATGAAATTCGCCTTGCTATTAAGACTTGCTTGAACTTGAATTGTTTTTTAGGTTGTTTGTAAACGAAACACATATCAGATATTATTCCGATATCATTCATGCTTTAAATTTAAGTTATGTCTATAGATTTTGGTAAAGCGTTCCCCTGTATATAATATGTATGTAATCTTTGTTCACATTCAGTGAATACTCTGATTATTATTGCTTATTAGTAAACTGCATATATTTAGACAATGTACGTGATGCTAATGTGTTACTAATCAATACAATTAAGTAATTTTAATAAATACTCGTAGACTTGTTGTTAATTATCTTAATTAGCATATATATAGAAAATTGTCTCTTTCTAATGATATTATATTGTGTTACTTCCTTTTTGGATAACTTAACAAATTGTTTACTTCAATTTCGATTCCAGGCATTGTAAAAACGATGGATATGCTATTATAGTGATTCTGCTGATAATTGTACCAATAGTTAAAAAATTAGATATTTGTTGAAGATTATATTGCTACGTATTGTCTGCTAGTATTTTTCTGCTGCGATAATTGTTTATGATGAAAAGAATAACACTCTTAAAACAATTTATTATGAATTTGTAACATTGTTGTAAAAGTTTACATTAAAATTGTTTCTTTCTGCATTAAAGTATAGAACATGTCAAATTGATGATATTTTGGTTTGATACTTAATACGTATCCCATCTATTTATACTGGGCGGAATTACGAGTCCTCCGTTTTGTTATACATATGTCATTAAACTCCTTTCTTTGATCTCCCCCATCCCCAAACCGTTACCAGGCAAGGCAACACTGACTCCGATCGCACACAAACGAGTCTAGGGACGAAGATCGCCCGCACCGCTGCCATGTCAACCACATGTATGACCTGTCACCACCGTCCACAGGCCACTCGGCGTCTGCTCTCCTCCCGGCGGCGGTATATAGGTGTTAACGGCATGGGTGTGGGCAGTAGATGCCGACAGGCGGGAGTGGGCACAAGTGGAAGTGGTGGGCAACGATGTATCAGAGGCACAGTTGGCTTCTATTGTCCTCAAAGGCAGCAAAATCAGCACCATCGCATTGACCGGGATGACTTGGACAGAGGTGAGTGAGAGTTTATTGATCGGAGAGATTGACGTCACAGAAATATATTGCTAATATGTAGTTAAATTTAATGATAGATTAGGGACGAGTTAAGAGGTGGTATTTGATTGGTCAGTGAGATTGACATCACATAAATGGGTTGATAATAAGTTGATAATTGTTGTAAATTAGAGATTATGCAAGAAGAATTTTTTATTCTCCTACTTTGATTGTTTTACTACTCACGAATAAGCTTAATAGTAGAGTAGAAACTACGCAGTATAAAATTATAAGTAATTGAAGGTGCTATAGTCGGTAGTGAATCTTGCATTTTTAACACACATAGGGGAATCTGACTGATAGAATGGCAGTACGAGTATGTCTGAAAATGGAGGTTTGATTTATTGTAGCTTAAATTAATTAATCCATGCAACCTTCAAACCTAGATTTCAACAGGTTTGTTATGTCATCTATAATTATTTACCTGCCCTGTTTTTATAAACGCCTATCCACATGCTTTCCTGTTGTGTGCTGTCAAGATAGACGAACTGTCATATTGCTATATATAGTTGACCTTCTTTTCTGCTATACACCAATACCAGGCAACTGTAATAATACTACGAAACTCGAATAAAATGTTTTCTTTAAAACATGTTTGTCACCACTGGAAACACTACAAATCAGAACTATTTTATTATGGAAAGGTTGCCCCCGTGTTTTTTTCATTATAACATGAACCCTCCTCTATCCTTCACAGTGTTATGTTATGGTTTCAAACTCAAACTAAAACTTGAAAACTACATTACAATATAGTTATTTTATTGTAAATGATTCAATATTTGCCTTACTATAGTTGAACTGTCTTAAAAACTCTTAATATAACAGGCGAAAAGTTGCAGAATATAATTTTAGAATAAATCACAAGAGTTTAATTGTTGGTCTTAAATTGCTGTAAAATTTGTTATTTTAAATTTAAGAATACATTACTTAAGGAGGAGTTAAATGTAAAAGGTATTTATGGAAATGAAAGACTACATAATTGTTTTGTATATCGTGTATCTTGATCGATATGTCATATTGGTAAATGATCGCTAAAACAAAGCATCGATAAATAGAGCATTTTCTGTATATTACTAAAATAAGTAACTCTTTAATAGTCACAATAAACTCCACTATTTCATTTATTCGTTTTGATATTAAAAACGACTTTTCGAACAGAATCTGGAGAAAATTATTTTGTTATTATCTTGATAATATATTCATTAAATATTTTTGAATCAGTTGGAATACATATTTTCTATTTTTTTAAAATAAATTCGCTATTTTTTTGCGTGATACTATCACGTTTAATTTTATATCTAACGCTGCCAACTTGTATTTAATCTATTTTTAATCGAGTGAAGAAAGCTAATTTAGACATCTGTGGACGGTGTATCTAAGAATGGTATCTTATCTCTTCTTCCACCCCTCCTCTCACACCACAGTACCCACTCGTGACCGCGGCATGGACTGCAACAGCAGACATCTCTCGGTGGATACAGACGGAGATGGGGACTCGAGTTCTGTAGATGTCGGTGGAGATGTGGCTTTGGCTGCCAAGGTCATGTGTGTGTCCCAGACGGTCATCCTCAAGCGGAGGCTCGCGTCACAGCAACAACAGGTACTTCGCCTGCTTTCTCTTGCTCTTCTTTCTTTAATGATTTGATTCTCTTATTTTCCTTTCATTTTTCACAAAATTTACTTTTTTTACTAACGTTACCTGTACGTTCTTTTCTTTTTATTGGTACCTACTGCTCTTTTTTTAAACATTTTAAAATCCAATTCTCTATGCCATTTCTTTTCTTCCATTTGTATTTTCATATTTTCTCATAGCTTTTTAGTATTTATCATTCATTCTTTACTTTAATTTTAGTTTTCTGTTGAAAATTGTAATTTTTTAAGGAATAATGCGGAATGAAAATTTCCATTCTAAAAGAAAATATATAAATAAAATAATTTTTTTATCAGGCAGGCTTTCTTCGACAAACTAAATACAAAAAGTTTCAAAACATTTCAAATACATTTTACGTATTTATTATTAAAATGTTACAACTTAACATGTAACATGTTATAGAAATGTCGTTTTATATGTTTTTAATTAATGTCTCATTTATATGACAACTATATAAACAACATTTAATTGTATGTTAATAGCTTTTATTTTCTTTATTTCATCATGTAAGCTCATCTTGCTTTATTATTAATGTCCCTTTTATAACTACTCCACCTTTATACTCTTGGCCAATCGCTGCACGGTATTGATTTATTGATTTACTCTACTCCACTTCACTCTACTCAGCTGGCAGCTCTGCGCAAGTTCCGCTCTCAAACGGCCGCCAAACTATCCAGTCTCCAATCTCGAAATCTGACTTTGCAGAAGGAGCTAGACCAGGCCAACTCTCGTGCGCGCCGATTCAAGGACACGATAGAGGTGTGTGTTCCTTGGCTGCATACGGGCGCCCAAAAACTAGCCGCAAATTGTCTTTTTATTTTGTATTTACTTTCGAGTTTGTATATTTCATCTGCATGTCGTTTTTAATAGCATAATATCATTATAACATAATTTTTGGGTACTTTTTTAATGTAAATTGTAAAAATGATTCATCTACGTTTGGTTAACATTATTTTAATATTTTTTATTTGAGCTCTTTTCTTGGCTGTCATTTTTTGCGAAGTTGTCGTTTTTGTTTTGGTATATAATATGTATATATATACATTAGGTCTTTTCTCATTTGTTATTAGTAGTGATTACATTTTTACTCTTAAATATAAGGATTAATTATATTTAAAATCAATTAATTTTTAAATAAGTTCTATTAATTTTCTTAAAATCTTAAAATAACAACGATCAAAAAACATTGTTAGTATATCTTTCGCTATACATTATAGGGCTTTTGTCTTCCACTTTTTAACAGCGTTTGCAAGGTGACTGTCCTGCTCCAGTGGGTTCAATTCGTCAAACGTGTCGTCAATCGATTGATGCCACGGGAGGGGCCTGTGACCTTGAAGGGCTAGAGACTGGATGTGGGAAACCCAGGGACCCGGTCACAGAGGTTATTGGACAGGTGTGTGGGCATAGATAATATCCACTCGGTTAACAAAATATGCATTACAAGCATGAGAAAAATACAGATTTTTGGGGCAAAAATATTCATTTTCAGGAATCGAAGAGATTACATTATAGGGGTGAAGAGTACTTCGAAAATATTGTTTTGTATTTTTTTAGTGTTTTTAAATATGTATTTCAGAAAGATGAAAGTCTATGTCTCCTCATTGTCACAGCAGAATGACGACGTCACTGGCAGCACAAGAGTATAATTCAGAGCCTGGTATGTGCAGATCTCTGCATGAACGCCTTGATTATATGAAACTTATTGTCTGTGATTATTCTCCGAACCACCCTGGAGTGATCTACTTCATTAGTCCTGTTGTTTGAGTGGTATCCAGTTTTGCATATATAGTAATTTCTCATCTGTATCAATAAAAGGGCTGTTTATGTCGTCTATTACATGTTTGGCTACCATTGTACTCCAATTGATTAATTGATCTCACAATTTTCTTAAGAACGAGTGGTTTATTGGCTCCAAAACGAAAGTTTTTTCCATACCTGCAAGGAATAAATCATAAACGAATTTTTGGGAAAGGTGATAAAAGCTTTTAACACGTGTGGGCCTTACCTTCAGAAATAAATGCCTCTCGGCAATCAATCACTCCATTGTTTGTCAACGATTGATCCAGCAGCAAGAGGTCATTTTATGTCACAATCTCACATGCTGACATTTGTCGATATTATTTTGACTGTCATCTCGTTTAAATAATAGAATTAACTTCAGCTTGAAGTACGACGATGCCACATATCAGTCAATGTCCTAAAATATAATTTATTCCACCAACGGCTAAATAATTGGTAGTATTCTCCTAAAAATCAATTTTCTCTTCTTTCAAAATCAGTGCTTTCCCTGCATTCATGATGCCATGCTCATCAGGTCGAATCAGCCTTTAGCGGTTTGGGTAATTTTCTTGACCCTTAATCCAGTCGGTACGTATTGAGACTCCACATGCAAGTCAGATGATCAAGTATGGTCTCAAAGCGGCCAATTAAACACAAATCCAGTATTGCAAGCGAAGCGATGTAGACTATGACTCCCAATTTTTATACAACATCTGCAATGCATATAAGATATATAGTCAAGAGGAAATGCGCAGTATTCTGTCAGAAAAGAAGAAGTTATTGGCAATCAGTGTAGCTGGAATGTCAAGCTTAAAATCCAAAACAAAATCGCTGTCTCTACAAGCAATGAAAACTGCAAGGCAAATTCATCACGAGAAGCTGGAGTCATTGGCTAAAAATGCAAACTTGTTATTAATAAAATTAATTAACTTTATCTGCAATCGTTTTTCGCTAAACATGACAAATTTCAATTTGAGATAAATATATCTTTGTAATAGCCAGTTTTTGCGTTATACAGGGATCTGTTTTAAGTGAGTGACTTTGTTATTCCACCAGTTTGTACTTTGTATTTAAAGTAGTACAAAGGTATTAAGAAGTACATTTTTACGTTGTAATTTGTTATCTGGTGTTACCTCTTAAATGCCAATTTATATTTATTTTGTACATATTTTACGCATACATTAATATATTTATAATTAACATTTTATATGTGTACGAAATATTGACATTTCATTTTTTAAATGTTGTGTCACGCTGAGATGGTTAGACTAACATCAACCTAAAATGGCGTTAGATTTGGATGGCGGTTAGGATATTTGTTTGGAAATTGTAAGTTTACATCAGATTACATCAGATAAGTAAACTGCAGATATACATAAAGTAGTGATAAACAAAGTAATAATTTTAGATGCAAATTGTAGGTGGTAAAATCTCACATTTTCTTATGAACTCATTAGAAAACTTTTTTTCATACCACTACTTTTATGTATTAGGTTAAAAAACATTTTAATGCTCAGGGGTGGCCATTAGTCACTGGAGGTTGATTTTTCCGGATTTTTTATGAGACTCCACTCTCATGCCTGGCATTAGCTATCATATAAGCTGCTTTATCGATTTATGTATTGATTAGGCGTATATCTATCTCCTCTAGGCGGCAGTGATTCGGAATCTGCGCACGGAGTTGGATGTTAAGGAGGAGCATCTCAACGACATGCGAGAGCGACTGCTTCGATCTGACAGAGACGCCGCTGCCAAGAGAAGACTATTGGAAGATCTGAGGGAGAGAGTGAAGGCCACAAACTTCGTGACACAGGCTGACAAGGAGGCCTTGGTGGGTTCTTTATTATGATTGCTTGGGTGGTGGGGCTCTTCTACAATTGGTTCCTTGGCGTTCCAACTACTTTTTTTATTATTAATGTTTTGGTGGCTTCCAGTTAATGGCAGCGTTTTTATATACAAAAAATGAGGCCTATATCATATCTCTATAAATACAATTAAATTTGGTTTTTATTTTTTTGTTTTAGAAATATTTGAAAATATTATAGACTTGATATTATACTCCTTACAACATGGTTAAGATGTTTGGACACTCACAGACCTACTGATATTCTGCACAAATTTAACAACACAGAAAGTAGAAAACCTGGAACAATTCTTCATTTGTAGAATTTGTCAAATAAAAATAAGGAAAAGTAGAATTCATCTAACTTTTGTTGGAAATGATTTAGAAAAATATGTTAATAAATATTTACATAAAAATATATGTTTATCGTTAAAAAATATTGTTTGCTCGATTGTTTTAATTAATGAATTATTATATTGATTATTATTAAGGTATCTAAAATAGGTATTGATTATTTTTATTTCTAACATGTTTTTTGTTAATTGTCGTCATCATGTGTCTAATGGCTCCAGGAGGACAACGAAGATCGCTTGGTGGGTCAGAAAGAGCTCTCAGACCGACTCAGAGTGCAGCTGGAATCCGCCAAGACACGCCTAGCCACCGCCATGGAGGAGCGACGTCGCTACGAGAGCGAGCTGATAACGAGTCGAGAGGAATGCGACAAGCGGGGTCGACTGCTCATTGAAGGACGTCAGAAGCGGGCAGATTTAGAGCGGTTGACAAGTGAAGTTGAAAGACAAGCGCGTGAGAGATTGGCTGCTGTTGTGGAGAGGAGTGTAGCGGCGGTGGACCAGGCTGGAGAGAAGCTGGCGGCAGAGCAGGTTGGTTGATTATTGGTGTTGTTCCTGACTGTTTGTCTGGCTATGCAGCTGTGTATATTGCAGTTTGTGTGTAGTGGCCGTTTGGTGTTTAATATAGTTCTGTGGATGCAATTATTTTTTATACAGTTCTGTGGATGTAATTCTTTTCTAAGCAGTTCTGTAGATGTAATTATTTTCTAAGCAGTTCTGTGGATGCAATTCTTTTTTATGCAGTTCTGTGGATGCAATTCTTTTCTATGCAGTTCTGTGGATGTAATTCTTTTCTAAGCAGTTCTGTAGATGTAATTATTTTCTAAGCAGTTCTGTGGATGTAATTATTTTCTATGCATTTCTGCAATTCTTTTATATAGAGTTCTGTGGATGCAATTCTTTTATATAGAGTTCTGTGGATGCAATTCTTTTCTATGCAGTTCTGTGGATGTAATTCTTTTCTATGCTGTTCTGTGGATGCAATTCTTTTCTATGCAGTTATGTGGATGTAATTCTTTTTATGCAGTTCTGTGGATGCAATTCTTTTCTATACAGTTTTGTGGATGCAATTCTTTTCTATGCAGTTCTGTAGATGCAATTATTTTCTATGTTGTTCTGTTGATGTAATTATTTTCTATGTAGTTCTATAGATGCAATTCTTTTTATCCAGTTTAGCATTTAATGTAGTTCTTGAAATGTAATTACTTTTATGTTAAAAAAATTAATGCAGTTTTGGCAATATGATTTTTTATTGATGCCGATTTTTTTATTGCTTTATACAAATACATATGTCTGCTTTCTGTTTTTTATTTTGTTTTGCTACATTAATTTTTATTTATTAATTTGGATTTAATGCTCTTATCTATTTATCGCCATATTGCTGAATACAGTTGTTATGACTTAGTTAATTCTGTTTTGAAGTAAGCAATTTTGTGTTTAGTTCAGCTTTTTAGAATGAAGTTTGTGTAAGGTAATTAATTAGTTTAATTTAGTTTTGAATTAAACAATTTTTACGAGGTTATTTTGTTTCTGTTGTACTATTTTCTATCCTTAAAACTTAATTTGACGCAATTTAGTCTTGCTCCTGACCTCTAATCACCTATTTCTCTTCTGCAGAGCCGCGTATCCCAACTGGAGATCCTCCTCACAGCTATAATCGCCCTCGTGCACGCCGCGCACACAGACCTCCAGAGTTTCACCTCCAAATCCAACTTACGTCAACCCCCATCCCACTCCTCCTCTCCCCAAGCACTTTTAGGGTCCAGGTGTCTGGCCCAAGCTAAGGGGCGTGCGGCGGATATACTCAACTTGACTCCACGTGATCTTGAGAATCTCTTGCATCCCTCTTCTGGGGGTCCCGTGATCAAGGGAAAGAAGGGAGAGGAAGGGAGGGGAGTAGAGGAGACCAACTGGCCCAAGCATTGCCGAAAGCTTCTGCGAAAGGTGATTTTCCTGACTTCTTTCTTTTTCAGTGATAAGTGACTGCAGGAATATTGCACTACATTCTAGTTCGTAGCGTTGTATGTAAAACATTTTTATGAAGTTTGCTTTAATTTTAGTAGCTGATACGTCAATATTCATAAATAGGGATTTGACTAGAAATCAGTATTTATTGATTTTAAAATTTGAAAACAATACAGGGTATAACTTATAATCGAAAAGCAACAAGTTAGTGTTGCAACTGGCCACTGATAATACTGTATTACTTTTGGTAGCGTTTTATCAGTTCTTTCATTTTAAAATATGCTTTTGATAGATTTTTAATAACCAATTGTACGGTTTTTAAATTCGATTTAATTTGTAAGCATTCTCTGATTACTTTTCAATTAATGATAACGTTGAAAAACAACTTTAAGGAACCTCATAAACTATTTGAACAATATTTTTTCATCGTTTTTCTAAATCTATTTCAGGATAACTTTATGAAACTCATTGAAGAAGAATTCGCTGACAAAATGGAAGAAATTGTGAAGCTCGTCAAATTATCCTAATTTTAGTCAAATCTCACAAATGAATCAGTGTCCGTCCATTTGCTGAAATATATTTATTTTACAAATATATCTCGTGATTTTATATATTTTAGGATAATGATTTACGGTTATATTTTTCATGTACACTTTTGAAATAACACGATTTTATATATGCAAATTTTTCAGGAAGTAGAGATATTCAAGAAATATCTTTTTAATTTACTTATTATTATCATTATATATTTAACTTATATACATATTATTATATACAATACTACTTTTTTAAGTACTGCTTATATCCTGAATAAGTAGTATAACAAAATACTTGAAAAATTGTGCCAGGTGCTGTTTTACATTAATTATACAGTATGATGTACTTTGTAGTCGATATTTTATACTAATTGTAGCATTTACAATGTCTATTATCCGTCCTATATATGTATGTAATCTTATGTGGAATGAAATATTTATTTTCATAAATAAATCATTTGCTATATGTTAAGCACGTAATCTTTATATTTATATATATATGCATGTATCGGTGGAATATGTGCTATATGTGCACTTTTTTAATTATTAGAAATATTCCCAGTATTGATTGGATTTTTCAAGGGATTTTTGTGTTAAATTAATTTAATGCTACACTTTTTAATGATTTGTAGCTAGGCCTACTACATATATTATATATCTTGTATATATTTTGTAAAGGTTTGTACATAAAATCATTTTGTTTTAAAAAACATGATATATGTTTGCTAAACAATATAATTGACAAACTATTCACTAAATTATTGTAAATTTAATTCGAGTAAGTAATAAGTGTATTAACTTGAGAAATTTAAGTAATATGTAGAATTATTCATAAATATCCTTTTTTTTTAAAGAATTGCAAGAAATTAAACATTATATATGGACAAATCTGATAGAAATTAGAAAAAACACTTTAGTTTTTTTAGAGGTTTTTTTTACAATTATAAAAGTAAGTAACTGTGTAACATAATGTGCTAAATCATAAATGGTTTTCATCAAAAGTAAGGATAATTTTGATTGTAAACGAATTAAGTATAATGTATAAGCAATAATAAAACTACAATAGACACAATATACACTATCGATTAGTTAAAGCACAAATTTATATTTTTTATTTCTTAAATAATTATTTACTATAAAAATGATATATTTATATGTAGTTATTAAATTATTATTATTATTAGCCAAAAATGGCAAAAGTGTGTTAGCTCATATCATAAAAGAATTAAAATATGCGTGAAATGTGTTAGCTCTTTAAAAATATATTTGACTTGAGCTAACTATGTTTTTTAATATTGTCAAGCTTTTCAGAAGGT
>JAYRBW010067796.1:0-27851 GCA_036023295.1 Invenusta paracnida | reverse complement strand
TTACAGTTTTATATGGTAATTAGGCAGAGTACAACATTATAATTGACATTTAAACAGAAATTAGTACCTTTCGATAATTACTAAATATAAATTAAAGATCTAAAAGAAACAAGAAACTGGTAGATATTAACTCTTTCAATAATTGTATACTTTTTCTAAAAGCTGCATGTCTGCTTTAATAGAAATTGTGGTGCTCCAATATATGTCATTTTTTGTGTAATGTTCAATTATGAAAAATAAACTTACTACTGCTCTTTGGTTCAGTAGTTTATTTTTTATTATTTCATTTTTCGTGAAGAACCTTTACAATGGTTCTTTAAAGGGTTCATGAACCCCAAAAATGGGTTCTTGAGGAAAAATTTCTTTAGAAGAACCTTTCAGGGTTCTTATATATAGACCCGCCTCAAGAACCCTTTTTGGTTGGCTGAAGAAGCCTTTTTTCTAACAGTGTAGTAAGGTAGGATGGAGTGCTAGGATAGCTCCCTCCCCCTCTTTTTCTCTTCCCGCGCCTACCGCCGGGCAGTGGGCGTAACGCTTTTGTGCCAACACTCAAGGTCATTGTCGTATAGGTACATGTCTATATAACTTATACGTGCATGGACATATGTGTCGCAAAAGTCAAATTTTAAGAGTACGTATGAATTTCAAAAAGTCTGTGCACCAAATTCAAATGTAAATGTGCGTGTTATTTTCAAACCTTTTTGCGCGCGTCATTCAAATTCATGTAGACTCCCCTCAACCTGTAGAAATCACAACTATCAACGCCCACGTATAAACCCACACACTAACCCATGCACTCACCAAAAGAAAATCAATATTTTAACTAGTATTATTTTTAGCTAATCTACAGTTACGCACTCATACGCGGGATTTTCAAAAGCTTAGTTATTAAAACAAAACACTTGCGTGCGTCATTTAAACTCGTATGGCAGGAAAATTATGTGGTTATTGTGAGATTGCACCGGGTTATCATACACCGATTTAAACATGTAAGGTGGCGATTCCCCCATAATCAATGGTGTAGATTTCGATTATGACATTTTTCAATTCGATCCACACGAATTTCAATGACGCGCGCCAACGTTTTGAAAGTCACACGCACATTTACATTTGAATTTGGCACGACATACTTTGAATGATGCCCGAAAACGTTTTAAAATTTGCACGCACATGTAAATTTAACTTTTGCGTCACATATGCCCACGCACTTATGATATATAGGCATATATCTATACGACTATAACCTTGAGTGTTTGCACAATCTTGTTGGTGGAAAGAGTTACGCCCACCCCTCGGTGGTAGGTGGGCTGGGGAAGGGGGAAGGGGCTGTACTAGCGCTCCACCTAACCTTACTACTTGTCCGTATTAATAGGACAAAACTAGTTAAACTTTATTTCATTTATTTAATATGAACATTGTTTTTTTTTAATCTAATTTCATATTAGATAAGATACTCTTACATTGGCAGTGTTTTTAGTTAAAACATGTTCGTAAAATGTTGTGGTGTTTATATTATCTTATGCTGTATTTCTTTAAACAGCCGTAAACATAGCCACTTTGACTTAAACGTCAGCAACCACGAATGTTTTAATAAATATAACAAGTCAAAACCAGTTGTATAACTGGTGAATCAAGATTTTACTAGCATAAATACTATCAAAGAAATTGCTTTTAGTCGAAGAAATTGCTTCTGTTTTATTCATCAGATATTCTTTTGAAGGAAGCAATTACTTCTTTTTGACGTAAATTCTGTATCGCCTGCATAATAGTAACTGCTTTTGTATAATTAAATTTTTCATTAAAAAACTGTCTACTATTTACACTCTTCAAGAATTAAAATATGTTGTATACCAAAATAGAAAAAGTTTATTCATAGCAAGACTATACTTGAGGGATGGATGATTAGGTATATATGTATCAAACTGGTTCCACATTTGGAACTAAAAGTATTTTGCCACTTGGGAAAACCTTGGAAGCTTTATTTTATAGGGTGGTCACTTTTCTTTATCTTATCAACTTTGCCAAGACATCTAACTTGTTCTGTATCACTCAGGATTTGTAGATTGTGACATTTACTTTTACTATAGCCTCTGACTGTATTTCTCAGTCTTTGTTAGGCGCTATGCTTTGCTTCTGTGTGATAGTGAATGATAGTGCTTCTGTGACGTGACAGTGAATGATAACTTGACAACAATAGGCCATTATAATTGCAATGTAAGAGGAATTGTATACACATTTGCTGCAATGATTTTGTTAACCTGGTTAACTCTCTCCTTATGTAGAGTCAGTCGTATTCCGTGTTTTCTTGGCTGTTACTTGAATATGTGTCTCTCCCAATTCGATCTGTCATCAATTATAGTGCACTTGTACACGTTGGGTCTACTTCAACAATTCTCTTCCTTGACTGTACATTCACTGATAATATTTACCAAGAGTCATATTTGTACAAATACTACCTTGTATGATATGTGAATATAACAGTCAATTATCTATCCTACTTTTCATTCTTAGTCAAAAGATTCAATCAATTCTTTTCCTGTCATAAATGAAATTTGTATTTTTAGCGCACTAATAGACTTTTATTTAATTTGTTTATAATTTTCATAGCAATTTAAAGAACAACCTAATAACTGTGAAAATTATATTACATATTTAAAATTTTGTGTGCATAATTGTATTATATTTAAAACTATATTAAACATATATATAGGTACCTATAATTGCATGACAAGTAACTTATAAGAAATGCTGAACAATTGGGTCTGTTAATATTATATCGATTTAAATGGCATAAATATAATCTCTGTTTTATCAAACAATTACATAGTAATAAGTATTATACAAGTATGAAATACATGTACCTAATTTATTTTATTGAAATAGCCAAACAATAAAAAAAGCTGATATTCAAAAATGAAGATCATTTCTAGGAATCTAATTACGGTAATAGTTTTGTCTATACCTATACATTATATTTAATATATTTATGCCTATATAGATGTAGCTTAATTGAAGGGATGTTAAAACAACATGCATAGACAAGTTGCATTGACAATTTGCACGAGAATATTAAGCAAAGTAATCCAATTATAAATGGTGTTTTATTTCCTTCCTGACTTTAGACTGATATTTGTCATTTATTATATTATGTAGGCCTAAAAGAGGTATTTATAAATACCCTTAATTTGTCTAAATAAACACAGACTGATTTAATTAACTATACAATGTCGTATATAATTATTTGCAACAATAATTTGAGAAATATTTTCACGATTATATGGAAAGAAAATATCTTTCTTATATTTATAAATTAATTAAATCGGTTATTTGATGAGAAATTATTTTAAACAGTCAATGGCACAGTTAGTAAAAACAATTTAGTTTAAAAACTATCTTTAAGTTAAACAACATTTTAATAAAAATAGCTTTTGAATTTTAAATTTGGATAACGACACTTCTAAGTATTACATAAAAAAGGATTCGCCTAGAAATGTGTCAAGAATGTGAAAACATTTCTTTTAAAAAGGTTTCTTTAATAAAGAAAACAAAGAAATCATTTTATGAAGCTTATATATAGTGTATCACTTACCTGCATACCAGAGGGCTGTTTTATTTTGCAGGCATGTTTTATCTAAAACACGAATTTAAGTTCCAGTGACTTGTCCTAACTACCTGTTTAACACCATTTATGTCTAATTTTCAATTATTAAAATATAGTTTTAATATGCATACCTGATAATATCGTTGTACGCAAATGGATAATATCTACATATAATAAAATATACATGACAATGGATAATAATATACAATGAAATATACAGCTTTTTAAATATATCGTTTTTATTCCTTCTAAAAACGTTAAAACAAAACAAAAAAGTTTTTATTTTGCACTATATTTTTCAATTTGTAAATGCAAATTGCAAAGATACGTATAATATCAGTGTTAATATCTTTTAAGTGTAGAATATGACGGTCTACAAGTATGCCTGATTTTAACACTATAATTCAATAAAAAGTTGGAAAATAAGTAAAGGCCGGAACCTGCGAAATCCGCCCCCCCCCCACTTTGGTTCCTACCTATATCCCTAACTATATGTCGTTGGGAATAACGTGTATTTAGAAACTTTAAATTAATATGTATATTTAGAAACTGTAATGTGATGATTTCATATTTTGTAAATTGCGTCAAATACTTGAATTTTGTGGAAATTGACTATTTGTGGAAATTTGAGCTCTCATCTCATCTAAGCATTCTAGTATAGATGATGCGGAAAAATAGTCCTAAAGAACGAAACTGGTGATCTTGCTATTCAAATATATATTTAATAGTGACCTTGGCTGTACATTCCTTAGGATGGTCACGTGACCTTGGCTGTACAGTCCTTAGGATGGTCACGTGATCTTGGCTGCACAGTCCTTAGGATAGTCACGTGATCTTGGCTGTACATTCCTTAGGATAGTCACGTGACCTTGGCTGTACAGTCCTTAGGATGGTCACGTGACCTTGGCTGTACAGTCCTTACTTAGGATAGTCAGGTGACTTTGGTAGAAAAATTCTCGTTTATGTAAAAAACTGAAAAACCATTCAAATTTTCAAATTCAATGAAATTGTTTTATATTTCGGATACTTAATAAAAGTAAATTATTGTTGTGATAATTCACTCTAATATTTGTGACATATTGCGGTTTTTTTTAACTATTTAAAACTATTTTTTTCAATGGAATGTGTTACAAAACATCCTCGTTTCCTCTGCTCAAAGTTTCAAAGCTCTACTCCGATCCACTGTATATCAATCACCCCAGTCATCACTCGTATGACGGAAAAGATGATCCTCAAAAGGTTTCTAAACAAACTCACATGATGCCATACAGTCATTGTTCTTGACTTCTCAAAAGCCTTTGATACTGTGAGCCTTTCAAACAATTCTTTGAACAATCTGCACTCCTTAGTCCACCCTGCAGGATCTCCAACTGGATGATAAGTTTCTTCGGTAACCACTAACACAAAACTAAATACGCTTGCATTGAATCGGAAGAAGCCGCCATTACAGCAGGCGTTATCTAAGGGTAAAGTGGACCATATTGGGGACCTCTTGGACTCTTGGACCATATTATGCCTTCACTATTGTAGCCTCCGGCTGAAAGTCTTTTAATACAAAAAGCCAAATTATAAAGTTTGCAGACGACTCATATCTCATTGCCCCATTATCCAACGAAACCATTGGTCGAGTGTAAAAAATCTGAAACTAAACGAAAATAGGAGCAAACAGATTACTATCACACGTTCCACGAAAGCAGGACCATCAGCAAGTATTACTAACATAGAACAAGTATCGACTTACTGGCAAACCGAGAATGCTGAACTCAGTTATACGCACTTAGGATTCTATCGAGTAAGGGTATCGACAAAGAGGAACTACATAGAATATTTGAACAACTCCTAGGTCCGCTACTGATCTATACTCGAGCCAAAGCTGGCGGCCTTTGCTAGTAAAGAAGACCAAGCTCGAATCTTGAGCTTTATCAAGAGAATTGTTCCCACAGATATGGACGACCATGTTAATGTATGTATGTTAATTTGTACTACCGGTGCGTCTTTTTGATTATAAGTATTGATTAATTATAATCTGTTGAGTAAATGTCTATTGATTACAAGTGTTGAGTAATTATGTCTGTTGGTAAAGCAAAGTTTAATTAAAACAATGTAATCTTTTTGGAATGGCCAATGCTTTGTTTTTGAATTTGATTAATAAGTTTGAATCTTGAATAATAAATAAGTGCGGTGAAAAGATTTAGTGGTGTTTGGAAGCGAAAAGACAGGTCGGGTGGGCGCCGACAGAATGCGATTTTTTAGTATTTGGAAGCAAGCCCAGCAGTGATGAGCGATTCTTAAGTATTTGGAAAGAGATCTGGAGAGATTGGACTCCTGTGTTTGATGAGGTGACAAGCGATCATGAGTTTGGAGGAATGGAACTCCCTTGTTCGGTATGTAAATACATATATAATTGGTCATAAAATCACTAATCAAAATATTGAGATTAAATCACGTACCTAGTTAAATTATATAGCCGCTAGCTAACTAGATGTTGTAATTGGTAACAGATTGATTTTGATAACTAATAAACGATTCTGATAATTATCTTGAATCCTTTTTATTGTCTGTCTTTTGGTACAGAAATTATTGGGAGATTTTAGAGATGTTGTTATTATAATTTAGTTAGTATAATTTAATTATTATATTTAACAACTAGTTAATAACTTATTTGATCACTTTCAATCAAGAAATGGTAGAACATCTGTTATACTATTTTTTTAATGATTATTAGTTAAATTTAAAAAAATATTGAAAATAATTGTAACAAAAAAAGTGATTTTTACTGTATTTCAATGTAATAGAACAAAACATTTTGTGATTTAAGCATAACTTTGATAATGTCTTTTTAATTTATATTATTTCCAATCTTTAGAAGATTTTTCGTCACAAATCCACTCGAGCCTCAATTTAATGTCATTCTCTCTGAAAAACTGACGGTCTTCGGATCCAACACAGTCGGCTTATTGGGTGATCCGAAGAACTTCTTCATTTTCAATATGACCGGTATCGTTTTGCTCTATGGTCTACAGCTACACCAAAGGACAGATTGATCTCACACCTAATGCTTCTTCAGATAAATAAGAGTGGCGGGCTTATTTAGGTGTATCGAGATGCTTGTGTAAAATAATCACTTTTGACAAAGAGAGTGATTAAGTCAAAACATTCAGTTATTCTTTTCTGATTATGTTTTCAGAAAGAATTACTTTTTACTGTACCTATTATTATTATATTAAAAAATCTGTATTAGAATATTGTATTATTATTATATATATTATATTTTATAATACTACAAGTACAATATTTTGTACTATTTTTATAAAATACTTTTAATTTTATTTCTATATACTTTCATAAGTAAGCTAAGTATCTATTATGGTAGTTGTGTAAACTTTCTGTGCTATGTACTTAAATTATGTAAATTCAAAGACATTAAAGAAACTATTCTTGCAATATTAACAAGTTATTTTATTTTATACATTAGACATATTTTTCAATCAATAGTAATTATTTTTAAAGTGACAATTTGTGTTCTATTTAATTAGAACCTGGATAATTGTATTATATACTATATATATAGGGGTTCATTCATAAAAGTTGATGTTGTCAATCATTCAATAAACTTTTTTATTCTCTTACTTCCTATCTTTGTTCTTTTTTATTTTTGAATTTTAATTGAAATATGAAATAAATATGTAAATCAGTTTAAGTAATATCCTTTAAATATTATATAGATAGACTATAATCGCCTTTATTCAACAATTTTTAATATACACGTTTTTAATTGCTATTTAAGATTTTAGTTGTTGTCATATTTCGAAATTAATCTATTTTTCTTATTTCTATCTATCCTATTTCTATCTATCCAGGTGTTTGGATACATAAAAGGCTTTTAACAAATATTGCTCATCTATGAAACTCATTTCGATCAACTATTTTATAATTCAAAACAGTTGTATATGCACACATCTAATCAGGTTTTTTAAGATAACTCTCTTCTCCAACCTACCTCTCCATCTTCAAATCAAACTCGACCGAGAGCAAAACAGAACCCACCACCTCATCTGCCGTTTTAAGATCACCGATCCCCCCTGCAACTGTATAACTAACTTTCCCTCTTTGACATCTCGCCGTCACCAAGCAGCTGACAAACTATATCGTAAAATCCTACAAATCAGAAAGAACAAACTCTTCTCCCTTCTTCCCGCAGTTATCCGCACGCTCCGGACGACCAACTCAACCCCCGCAAAAACTCAACGATTTCGGACCTCCTTCATTCTCAGCTGTACCACGCTACCATTTTTCGTTTATTAGCATTTTTATATTATTGCTTCTTTCTTTATTATGTAATTCCACTTCTATTACATTATTATCGGCATCTACACTAACACTATATATTTTTCATTTTTTACCTAATTTTCTACTGCCTTTTGTCCAATGTGCACGATTCTCATTTGTACATTTGAATTCTCCTAATATACATTTATTATTATTAATATTATTATTATGCACACATGCACTTATATATATATATATTAATATTAATATTATATACATAAATATATATACTTAAATCTAAACTAAATGAAGATATTGATGAATACTTTTCAAATTATAGTTTGCCAATACTAATAGTATATTCAACCAGAACGACTCTCACTTGCTATCTCTGACCACACCTCTCCGTGTGAAAGAGTTCCACATCTCGGATACCCTGTCTTTGTTCCGAAACCAGGTGATCTCAGGGGTGGGTCGACCCTTGGCTCGACAGGTGAGCTCGAGATTGTAACCCTCTCGGATCTGGAGACTCTCGCCGTGATAAAGGGGTAGGATCTTCGGTGGATACACTAGATGGACCAGAGAACGGGAGAATTACACTCTTAAGGTGGAAATAATTAAAAGTTAAAAATAATTATATAAAATAAAATGTAAACCAAATAATTATAAATAAAATTAAAATGGTTTCGAACGTGTTGCGTCTTTATTTCGAGATTCTTTTGTTTTAATAATTTTAATATTATCCCGAGAAGCGATTTTAAAGAGCTTCTAGAGTTAGGATGGTTATCGCATTTCATACATAGTTTATTTGTGATCATTTGCTTTAAACGTTTACCTATAATTTTCACGTTATAGTAATAAAGTTTTATAAAACTAAAACTATTATTCAAGAACCAATCAAAATAATATTACTATATAATTAATCTAAATAAATGCTCGTAATATAACAAAAAAATCATAAGTTATCACTAGAAACACATGAAACGATTCTGACTTAATTATTTTACTAACTCGAAAACAGTAATGTGCAGAATTGAAGGTTTATTTCTGATTGAATCACGAAAGTAGTTTTGCACAATATTACTGCATTTTTGTTTTGAAGTGTACAAAGTGTACTTAATAAACGTTTTTATACCTATAAAAAGTAATTA
The DNA here is from genome assembly GCA_036023295.1 of Invenusta paracnida. NCBI lineage: Eukaryota > Metazoa > Platyhelminthes > Proseriata > Coelogynoporidae > Invenusta > Invenusta paracnida. Next base: position 18,830 of record JAYRBW010067796.1, on the reverse strand, counting down.
GAAAATGAATACCAGTATAAAAAGTTTGATTTTAGTTGCCTTTATTATTTTCAAATAAGGTAAAATCGTAGTGTTCTTGAATAATTATTTTTTACGTATTTGAGGGAAATAAATGATAAAAAATTGAACAGGTCTTTAAACATTATTTTTTAATTTTAGATTTTTATGGAGAGTATTTATTAATAAAAAGGCTCTGCATATAAAGTTTGAAAAGTAGGTATATCGAATATCAGCACATACATTTTGCATTTAACTAAATTATTCGGTAAAACACATACAAAATTCAATAAATCCTATTGAAATATATACTCGTGACAACAATATCAGTGGAATAAAATTAAAAAAAGTATTCTAGCAGAAAATACAGAATACTTGAATGGAATTAATATGGGATTAAATAAAGTTTAGAAAAACTATTTCATATATTCTACTTAAATCCAAGATACAAAATCTAAAAAAATACTTAATAATATATTAATCTAAAATCGTTTGCATTGATGAATATTTATAATTTGGAAAATTATAAAACTCTTGTATATTATTTTAAAGTACAAATATATATATGTTTTCATTATTCACAAATAAACTTACAGGAATTTACACACAGAAATTGCTTTTTCTGAATGTTTTAAAAAATATCTACAATAATAAACTTGATTCAGAATAAATGAATTTTGTAGAGTATCGAAGTATTTAAAATATGCCAAAAATTCAGTAAATATTGAAAAATTTGACATATTACCTATAATGTATATATATCCTGATGTAATTTAAATTTAATATAAAGCTTCAATCCATAAACTAAAAAAATCTATAATTTGTTTATATTTTATTTTTATATGAAATTTCTATGCGAATAAAGTTCTGTCATGCACTAGGTACCTACATATATTAATATAACAATGACATTTTAAACTATCTCTTAAAAGAGTTTTTCAAATAATTAGGTTTTTGTCAAATAAAATACTAAAAACAATTTATGTTAATACATGCAATGCCCCTAAAATATATGTAGGTACACATATGTCATTCATTATATATTTATAAGTTGAAAAAATATAATAAACTGACATAAAAAGCATAATGCACTAATCAAATTATCTAAATATTTTAACAAAATTTATTAATCTGATGTTGCTTGCCACAAATCATCTGTAATTAAATAAATATCGTAATTGTTTCATTAATTCATTCATTAATTCATTAATTCATTGTGTATCTATCAAAATTATTTTATGCATCACATCTAAAAAATTATTAAAACATTAAAGTACATATATTTTGTCAGCAACAATGCCACTTAACATTTAAGGAAACCAATTAATTTAATATACAAAAAAGCATGGAACTACTAGAGTCCACAAAAATGCACATGCTTTGTTTTTTAATTCATATTATATTTTTTATGTGATTTTATCAGTGGCATTTGAGAAAATTTTAGTGGCCACATTACATACTATAATATGTGTTGCCACATATATGTATATGACAATTTGTACGTTTATTAATGTATGTTGTTTGGAAAGTTATTTTGAGTTATGCTACTTGTTCGTCCATGTGATGCTAGATATTTAAATACGAGTTTTGATTGAATTATTGGAGTAAATTTATATCGTCAGTGGAATTGATTTTTATCTTTTGGTAAAATTAAGTTTTTGTGATCTTTTTGCCAGTTGTCAATTCTGGTGTGATGTTTGGCAATTTGCATGATGTTCTTTTTTCGAAATTGATTAGAATTTGCATTTTGAAATCTCCATGGATGAAAATAATAAGTTGTGAAAGAAATTAGAAATTGTCGGGGGTTGGAGTGAGTTGGTTGGGCGCCAAAGGAAAATATGATTATTAGTATTCGTGAGTGGGCCCCAGCGACAGAAGCGATTATCAGTATTCTGAAGAGTTTGAGGATTGGGATCATATATTTGGTACGTATAATTTGTCATCAAATACTAACCAAATATTGAGGTTAATTCGATAAAATGATCGAAGCATGATAGCTAATGAGTAATTTGTAATTTTATAAATAATATACCTTTTTAATAGTTATCTTGATTGTTTTCACTGTTTTTAATTATTGGTAAAGAGATCGTTGTTAGATAATAGAGTACTGTTATTATATTAATTATTATATTTGATAACAAAATTTGATAACACGTGAATCATGTATATAGAATGTGTTAGATACGGGTAATCGAATATGCATGCTTTTTATAAACGAAAAAGTACGAGTAAATTAGTACATACAATTAAATATTCATTTAAAGATGTACATTTTGTAGCTTTTCAAGTTGTCTCACAATTTTGGAATTTTGTGGTCAATCAGTGTGTCTTCTGTATGTAAATGTAATTTAAAGGTAATTGTAACTTTTCAAGTTTAATTGGAATTTCAAGTTACATGGTCAGCTTATTTAGAATTTTCATCTTTATAAGTAAACAAATTTCATTCTATTAAACTATAAACTCAAATAAATCAATATATACCCATATATGACACAATCAAATTAGTGTGACCATTTATAAATGTAATTAAGGACGGTTTAATTCATTTCTTTCTTTAGAGATCGTAAGAAAATTTACAATCGATAATTTCTACAGGTCTTATTTTGCAAGTATACATTTAAATGTATTCGTATAGGTACTTAGGATGTCAAATGGTGAAATCTCTCTTATGCTGATTTATATATTTAAAACTTCAAAAAAACGGATTCTCGAGAATTTAAAACAATTAAAAATTAAGAAGACACTTATATATATATATATATTAATTTATAACAACTTAGTAAATAATTTACTAATATTTATAAAACATATTTGCTAATATTATATATGTTTGAGACAAGTAAAAATAATTTTGACTGATTAATGTAATTTATAACAATTTATGAGCGAAAAAAAATTTAATATTGAAATTGTAAAAAAAGTAAATTATTCTATTATTCTTTATATTGTTATTCAATATAAAAAGAAATGACTATTTCACTAATATAAATTATATATTTACAATTTGAATTTTACAGATTTCTGACAAAAATTGAAAGTCGATAGTGTTGTTATAAAACATGTTATAGAATTGTTTTACTCTGAGTTCTCAGTTATGTTATTATCATGCATAGTTTGTTTCTTATGATGTTGATTTTTTAAAGTTTGACTTTTATTTGAAAAACAAACAAGTCGAATATACCTATATGTAGCTATTAATTTCCATAAATTGGTTATGAATAATACCTTTAATATATAAAATTTGTCTCGTGGACTAACTTATGGAGTTTAGGCTATATTTTAATAATACAAAAACATTTATTATATTGCAACATATTCAGTAATAGATTGAATCCTTACAATTAAAACAATTTTGCTCTCTTAATAATATTTTACTTACTCAAAGGCACTTATATTATTTCTTTCGCTTACAGTCTTATGACATACAAATTTTATTTAATATTTACTGCGTAAACATGCTAATAATTATTAAGGCAACTCAATTTAATGTATTTGAAATAAGAAAGTTGGAGGCATTTCTAATTAGTGTAATTTATTAACAACTATTGAGAGTATTATATTTACAGAGCATTTTTATCTTAAAACATTCAGTTGGAAGAACTTCGTGACGTTAGTCACAAAAGAAGCGGAAACTTTTAAAACGTTCAATACACTGATTTCGATTCTTATCATGTATAACAGAACATGAAGTTCCACTATTTTATAATCGATTCAGAGAAAACTAAAACAACCAAATATTTAGTTGTCACTGATTCAATTTTTATAACAGGAAGCCATATTTAAAAAGCTATTTTGGCATAAATTGAACATAAAATACGAGGTATGTAACATATGTATTTATAAATATTTATAGCACACATAAAGCAAGAATTTTTGGAAAAAGGTAAAATTATTAATCACATATTTTAGCATCAAGACATAAAAAATTATTATTAGTTTTATTGCTATCATCATTGTGAATATACATATGTAATGTTCATAAAAATTATGAGTGTTAAGAGTAATATAATAATGCAAAAATTAGAGAAGTATTTTTTCATGTAAAAAAGTTTCTCATTATTTAAATTTAAATATTTTTATATGATATAGATGCTTGTTTAAAAAGTTTTTATTATTTCTTCTTAGATACTAAAATAATATAAACAATTTAAAAGTAAATATAGAGAAATTTCTATTTGTCTATATTTTCTTTCATCTAAAAAATTATGGTACTGTTTCATAAATAGAAAAAGTTTTTTTTGCTAAGAAAGATATAGCATTTTTTTATGTATATCTTATATTTTGTATTATAGAAGATCATTTTTTAAGTTTTAATGTGATAGACATGGAAAACTTAATCAAAGAGTGCTAAATCATTATATTTAGGCGTGGTTTGTTTAATATATCGCTCTATAAAGTCAACATGTTGATTTAATACCACTTTGAGTAAAAATATATACATATTATATCATAAAATTCAATTATTTTAATTTGTAATTTAACGAATAGAGAACCTTGGAATATTATCCAGATTGTTTAACTATTTTTATGCTTTGAACTTACTTAATATCCAATTTCTCAAAACCGTTTCTCTATTAGAAAAATAGATAAAAACAAAAAGTAAGAATGTTAAAAATGTTGAAAATGTTGAAAAATTAATTTTTGGTTAAAATAGTTTGTTACTTAAAATATATTTATACTGAAAACTTATATTTAAAACCATGAACGATCAGTAGTTATTTTCAGTAAATAAGAAAAATTATTTATTTTACTTTGAAACAAATAGTAAGATTTAAAAATAGTTAAAGTACTTGTTGTGATGAATAATATAGAAAATAAAATGTAATAAATCTATAATTGTTAGTTAATGCATTGTAGGTATTGTAATCAAGGAATCATATAAGTTCAAAATTACTTGTCCTTTTTCACCTATTTGAAATTTACTTGAAGAATTTCAGGTCTAAATTTTAAAAGAATGATTAAAATTATTGATCAAATTATTATTGATCATAATTAATGTTAAGTTAAATTAATTAATGATTATAAACATATTATTTTTTAATAAAAAAACATATAATATATACGAGTATCATGGTCTATAATACTATTCGTATTCACTCATTGATAATTAGTGAATTAGATGGTATTGCATTTTTAGATGTATCTGCATTAGTATTCGGTCATGTATTACATTATTTGTGGGTATAGTTTTGTAGGAAGTGGTTATAGTTCTTATTATAGAAATACATGAGGAAGTATTGCAATTATCAAAAGTACGATAATAGAGTTTTAAAGAGAAATAAAATTGTTAAATATATATATATATAAGAATAATATAAAAATAACGTCATTTATAAGAGAAGGAAGCGATAAAAAATAATAAGTTATAGGTTAAAGTTTTCTCGATTTGTAATTGTTTTTTAAAAAAATCTATAAAAAAGGAACATTTATGTGCAATGTGTAATATTCTTAAGTACACATCTTAACTTGTATACAGTTAGAAAACTTATTGAAAACCGATAATGTAGTACACCTTTTAGTTAGTAGGTTTTGGAATATATTTGTATTTAAAAGTAATGACAAAATATACATTCAATTAAAAGAAGATTAAAAAATAAGAATTGCATCGTTTTAAAATTATAATCGAGGATATAATTAAATGAAAATGCTTATAGTTTCAATATAAAAAATAAAAAATTGCAAACAGTGAAAATAAGCTTAGTACAATTGCAGCTATGGAAAAAATTTAAAAATAAGTAAAAAATGTATATATTAATGCTAGATAACATAATATAAAATACGATTTAAAAAAGGATAGACATATTTAGCTTTCAAGGGCAGTATTTCATACTTAATAGATATGGTATAGTTACATTAGTATTAGAGCGGTGTATTTCCAAAGGAATAAAAATGAACACTTTATGAAGATTTTGTATTTAGCACTAAAAAGGGCTTCGAACAACATATTTTAATTATTTTTTAAATATTTCATTGGCAATATTCATAGCTTTTGTAGCGTTTAAAAAATCTATGAATTTACTTAAATCATGTGAATGGTAAAATATAATTTAGGCAACACAATAAAATGGATCAATTTTATTGAAAAGCTAAATGAGACATATATACAAGATTGTTGTTTGACCATATAATAAATTATTAAAGGGGCCATTTTTATTTGATAATTTTTCAGGGATAATAAAATGTATTTATATATCATGTTAAATATAATTTTAATACAGGCCAAAGAATCAAAATGCCACTTACACAATGAAATAGTGAACTGAGATATTTTGACTTCCACCTCTCCCAGGTCCAACATCGACCTTTCGGGGGGATTATGACGCCGTTTTCCTTCATCAGGGACCCTGCTACGATCGTTCCTTTCTGACTGGGATGACGATGGGGGTGCCGGGGCTAGAGCTGAGTCGACTGGCGGTCCGCTGTTGCCAGAAGGAGCAATTTCCTTCAAGCGAGGAGCAAGCACAGACCTCCTAGAAGGGCCTTTGAAAGAGGACACTTTGATGATTGGCTGATGGGATAGTGCTTTCACCAGTGCACTATAGGATGCAGAGGGGATAGATGTGTCCTCAGTAACTTTTTTGTGGTCAGACATGTGCACAGAGGTGGTCGCCACCGAGAAGTAAACGAGACAAGGAGTTAAACTTGAGAGGAAGGGACGTGCAGGAACAATGACGTCGTTTATTGAGTATTAACACCACCAACCAGCGTAGAATATGTTCGATATTTGAAGTTTTGACTGGTTAAGGGAATTTCAAGAGACTGCGTTTCAATGGATTGTATCTCAGGAAATGAGACTGGATATTATGTTTCCGTTTTTATTGTTTGTGTCGAGAAGGCCTCAATGCTTCCGTTCAGTGGTTCTGCCTTCAAATGCACACTCAAGCAACATGTCCCGTTGTAGTAGTCAGTGTTCTTGTTGTGAATCGTGTGCTGCAAGCTAAAGTCTACTTTGGAATAAATAAGTTACTTCGTGCACCTTTTAATTACAGAGATTTAACTTGAAACCCGAAAATGTGTAACTGGAACTTTGTTTGTTTGTAGTTGAATCGTTGTTAATTTATCAAGACAGTTGAGCATATTTTTCACAGATCAATGAGTTAATTGTAAGTAGCAGGTTTGTCGCATGAAGCATTCCTGGTCATGCATTAAGGTTACAGATCAACTTAAAAATAGATATCACTATCAGTCATTTGAACATTTAGACAGAAAGTTACAGTCACTACAGCTATACCCAAGATTACTTTTGTCGGTAGAATTTACTTTTACTAAAGCAGATTGGAATGGGATTTATTCTTATTTCGAGATACTGATTTGAGTTAGTTTCTTACAATATGACCAATCAGGTATCAGTTGGAGAGAAAGTCAATTTGTTGTAAAAATGCTTACACTCAAGTAACGTGTAGAATTGCCACATCTTATTTTTAATGTACACATTTAAGTACAATACAAAGTAGAAAAAAGAGAGCTTGTTAATGCACTTATTCGTTTAACTTCATTGATGCTGACTACAAAGGCGGGTTAAAGTCAAACAGTAGGATTTCTTAAAAAGATGATTGTCGGATAAGATAATCAGAGCTAATTTGTTCTTGTATGTTAAATTGAAAAAGTTCTATTTCGCTTTCAAATATTTTTTCTATTCAAAAACATCCACAAATATATGTATTTTGAGTACATCTATCTATATGTGGTGGATATTTAACATTAGTAGATTTTATGATGCCTCAGTGTAATATCTATTTTTTCTTTGGCAGACTTCAGGAGCGCGTTAGAGATCGACTTAATCTATTTAGGTCAGACTATCTCCAGATCTCTATGATGCTGCTACTCGTTATCTTCCTTACCGTTCTTATTTTTAGTTCTCTGTTCAATCTATTTGCCACCCTTTCTTCGTCAAGCTTTACATCGCTCTAATATTTCCCGAATAAGGGACCCTCGCATGTCCCTTGAGGTCTAAAAAAGCGGGTACCTTATTGATGATGCGACCAATTCGAATCCAAAATCATTCTAACGCCGATAATTTTTTCTACTGAGCTGTAGCACAAAAAACTATGTTCCCAATTTTTAACTCCCTGACGACTTGAATGACGGTAGGTTTGTTGATGGTATGCTTAGGCCCGTTCATATAAAGGTACAAATAGATATGTATTATGCAGATGGCTTTAGGGTCATCATATTTCGAATAGTGAATGATTAACTTGGGAAGTACTGGGGGAATTAAATGAGCCGACTGCAGCGGTTTTTCTATTTTGGCACATTCAGGGTCATCTCACTATTTTGTATATAGTAGAAGTTGTTGTGGCCAGCGGTCTGGGGAGAAACGAACAAGTAGAAATCTATCGAACAATATGAACCCAAACCCTTTCGTCTACTAATCGTGACTACCAATGATGATCAGTGCCCACGGGATGGAATATTCCAAAGATGTTTATCAAGAAATAATTATGCCAGCTCGCTTTGGTGGATGATCTATACAGATGTTATGACTGTAAGATAGTAAGCTAAGACTCGATTGCACAACGGATTTGTCTGAATATGTGTCACTTATATAATATAACCTGTTTCTGGAAGTATACATTAAGCCATCGCAATTTTCTCGTGTTGCTGCTCATTATCTGCTCATACTTTCAGTCCAGTAGTTGATTGAAAATGAATTTGATTTAAGATATTATAACTTGTTGGATGCAATTGATATAATACTAACATATATTTAAATATATGTATATATAATACTTTTTCTACATAAAATATATAATATTTTTTACATTGTATATAAACCAAAATTAATAGCATGTTATAGGGAATCATATTTTACATATCTTAATATTATATTGTAATATTTATAGAATTGCATCAAAATGTATGTCATAAAGTTTAATTACATGCTTTTCAAAATATTATTTTTTATAGATATTATGCTACTAGCAAAATAATACATCAATGAAAAACATGCATTATATGATGAAAGAAATTGATTGAAATTTTTTATTTAATTTACGAATGTCGAAATACGAGTAAGACCAAAAAAGATCTCCGAAAGAAAATATATAATTTAGGACTCAATGACTAATAATCAGTTATGACCACATTATAGTAAAATATATTAAAAAGTCTTACAATGCAATAATTACAACAATGCGATTAACAAGATAATATAATATGAAAGTTTTATAAATGAAATTATACGAGTATTATATTACAATCATTACATTATATTACATTAGTACAATTGAATACAATGTGAAATGTTTTCTGAATTTATTTGATGTATTATTCAAAATTATATATTTCCCTTTTCCAAAATAGTTATCATATTTACAATATGTTGAAAAACGTCAACGTTAAATTTATATTAATATATTAATTTCACGGAATTATTTCGTATTATTTTGTGAACATTTGTCGTTAGATATTTAAGGAATAAATAATACAGTATTTATTCTTTCTACGTCTCAACAGTTTGCCTCCAAATATTATGTATTATTTAGGTTATCTCGTCATCTAGTTTTATGATTTTCTAGATTAATAATCTATAAAGATTTTAATAATAATGACAAAAGCGAGGTATGAATCTATTTGTATAATTTTAGACTTGCAATTAATGGAAAAGGTTTACATACATACATAATTCGAGTATATACTGTATATATAGTATTAATACTTTAGTATTGTATATATATATACACATAAAGTGAATAAAAAAATGCTGTGAAAATAATAATAAATTTGCTAGACGTTTCGGTTAGTCTCTACTAACAATTATCAATCAATAGAAATGGAGACAATGTATACATACAAGACTATAAATACAACATAAATTTAGAAATTAAGTACAATTTACTTTATGAGTGTTACATGATATAAAAGGAAACCAAAAAAGTAATATTGCATAATATAAAACACATTAACAAAAATTTATTACTAAAACTACTAATAAATTAAAGGATTATTTAACATTATATAAACACATCTAGTAAGGTTAATTGTACTCAATTTCTTGTTGTATTTACATATAGTCCTGTCTGCATACGTTGTCTCTCTGTCTTTTGATTGATTGATAATGGCCAGTAGAAAATAATTGTAACAATATACTATGTATTTACTTTCACTGTGGAATTTTTCTTCAGTTTATGATAAATACTGGCATTACTATTTTTACAATTCTTTTTTATGTACATAATATAAAGTGTTATATAGAATTAAAACGTAAACAGATGAACATATCATTTATATTTTTATTATTATTATTATTATTATTAGAATAAATAAATAATAGTTTTAGTTTCAGATTTTATGTATCTTCTTATCTATACCGGGGAAGAGAGAGTGGGGGGGGGTGAGGGGGGCATCTTTAAGGCCTCTGCCGTTGATTTTTAAATGAACTACTGGAGCAATGAATGCTCTGTGACTTTTGACAAAATAAAGTTTTACAAATTTTAGCATTATATTTATTAATGTGCGGCCAAATGTAAATCGTTGTTAATTTATCAAAACAGTTGAGCTAATTTTGCACAGATTAATAAATTATTGTAAGTCGCAAGTTTGTCACATGAAACATTCCTGGTCATGCATAAAGGTTACAGATAAACTTAAAATAGATATCACTATCTGTCATCTGAAAATTTAGACAAAGTTATAACAGACATTACAGCTATGCCCAAGATTACTTTGGTTGGTAGACTTTACTTTTATTAAAGCAGATTGGAATGGTAGCCAAATGTGCAGCCACGTGATCGTAACATTATCTAAAATACACTTTTTTGTAAAAAATAAGCAAAACATACTTTATTATAAAAAATGCATATCCCTCTCAAAATCTACAAAACTCTCATTTGCGTATTGAATATTTTCATGTTATAATTCACAAAGTATATTTAAAATATTGTAAATGTTTAGGTTAAAAATATTTTAAAAATTAATTTGATAAAAAACATATTTTTACCCACTTTTTTAAAAGCCCTCCCTCCCCCCTCCGGGAATAGCTGTAAAAAAACTGATATGGATAAAGTTAAATAGGAAGTGATTATGTCGTTCATAACATATCATTTTTAACACTAGAAGGGCAAATCTTAGCCCATATTAAAAAAATTCGTTTACTTCAAGGAAAATCATGTTGTGTTTTTGAAAACAGCGATTATTTTCCCGTTGATTTCTTACAAGTTGCGTATATATGTAGATGAAGTCAAACCATTGACACACGTTAAAACTGAAATGTTAAAGAAACAAGTTGAAGGGGGTGGACGTAGAAAAATGCAAAAGATAAAAAAAGGACTCAAAAAGAATAGATTTGAGGAATTTGAGGAGTGAAAGTTTAAAGTCGAATGACAAGGAAGAGGGAGGACATAGAATAAGTTCAAAGCTGCACAAAAGTAAAAATAAAACCGTTACTAAAAGCTTTTAGTCTGCTTCCTTTTCCCGTCATGTTGGTTCCTAGAATTGGCACAGCTCGTACAGAGACTCTCAAGCAAATGCGTTCTGACAGTGAATCTTGGCCCCGCACCCCTCAGCTCAAATCCCGAATGTGTTACAAGACTTTTTCTTTCTTTCTTCTCTTTTTTCTTATTTTATTTCTCCTTCTGTCTCATTCTGTCAAGATGCATTTTTTGTCCACACGCTCGCATAACTATAAATGGCGCACTAGTCGAACACACAAGTCATTCCCATTTCTTCGTCACTTAACCCCTTGGTTCGCTAGATTACTGGCGCGTGTAAAAAAATTTAAGAATGTAGAAAATGTTTCAGTTTTTGCGATAGCAACTGATTTCCGTTATAGTGGATTAATTTTTTCCTTTTTAGCGTTAAATATGAAGGCAACAGCAAAAGCAAAAAAAGTTGAAAACGGAAGATAAATTTAAAAAAATATTTGTATAAATTTAATTATCCTATTGGGTGTATTGGAGTAACTTTACTAAAAAATTTACAATAATAACTTACAATAAAAATTGTAAGTTTCATTTATCGAGTTTAGATTATTATTTTTATTCAAAATATATATAGTATATATATGAAAATACCAAATATAGTAAGAATGCTTTAACCTCTTCATTACGGCTATACATATAAGGATATTCTATAAATACAAAATAATTCATACCTATATTTTAAAACATTATTTGGTATACTCGTATGTATTCGTATATATAAATTTTATTTTTTATTTTTGATGAGTTATGATCAAATAGTTTAATTTGTAATATGATCAAAGCAGGCTATTGTATATCTTTTGCCAATTAAATTGTTCTAAAAAATATAACAAAATTATAAATGAAACAATAAAAATATCTTAAACGAGTGTTATGTGTCCAAATCATGAAATCATCAAGATTTTATTTTATATTATCTATTGAAATTTCTTTCAAGAATTAAAATAGTATAATGTGTATATACTAAATTATTTACTGGAATAATAAAAAGTGACACAGCAATATTTTATGCACATTACCACAAAGTAAACTGACCTGTTTTCGTTTAAAAATGTGTACAACAACTAAATACATTATTTTTAATAATTTATCCGGTTTAATAACAGCAACATACTATAATTGTTGAGGACACCTTTTTTAGCATAAAAGCCATTCTGACATAATATCTATAATATCTATAATATCTATAATAGAAAATATATATTTCATTAATGTTGTATTGTATAGCTACATACAAAGAAAAGGAAATGAAATGAAAATTTTAAGAGCATACATTTTAATTGAATGAACTGATTCATTTTATGAAATGCAAGTAATATAATTCAATTTACATTTTATATAATGTTACATATAATAAGTCATATAATAACTATGAATTAAACAATCAAACTTTTGTATGTATTTCTTTTAAAATTTATAAAATTTTAAATGTCAAACTGAAAATTAATTTTTTGCCATGAGAAATATTTTGTCATATTAATAATATAGTTTTAATGGTTATATTTTAGAGAATAACGAAAGTATGTATGTAGAAACAAAATAATGTATATATATATATACTATATATATTAAGATTAGTACAAAGAGGTGCTGCTCTAGACATGACTCATCACCCCGTATCACTAAGCGGTACCTACGTATATTTACGGTGACCATGACGGTTTCGGTTTCGTTTAAAACAAGTTATAGTTTCGGTTTCGATTTAAGTTTTACTTTTGCTTTTCTAAAATATAATGTATATGTATAAGGTGGTATTATTCAGATAGAATTCATTCTTCACTCTTATTTTGTTTATGACTGACCTCGGTTCTTCCAAACCTTCATCTCGGTGCACACAAGTTTCACAAAATTGTGAATAGAGCAACACATATAGTTTCTATGTTGAAGGATTCTGGTGGTGACGTCTATCTCACAATGGAGGTGTTCGAATCAGAGTGTGGCTATCTTGATGGAAAGCGGACATTTATTTACAATCCCAATACATGACCAACCATTGCCAAGCTTGCCGATTTGGAGAATTTGCTGAGCGAGAAGCTTCATCTATGGGCGCAGTCTAATGCAGTTAAAGAGATTTGAGGCCCAACGTTAAAGGCCAAATTCTATGACTAAAACCTTCGTTGGATCGGGTCGTTATCAATTGTTGATTTGCGCGTCAAAGGTACTTGGACAACATGGTGATTGCGGTTATACTACGAGTCTCATGCTATGTGTGGTTCAATGTCGCTATAAATAGAAGGATGTTGACATTGATATCTGGACAACATGTCAGCTCGATTTCGACCAATCTCCGATGTTATGGCTAATACCGCGCAGTCAACCTCCTCCGGTGGCCTCTCTGCCCATGATATCACCGTGGTGCCGGAGAACCTGGAATCCTTTTGTGAATGGTACATCACAGACGACCTCGGAAGCGACCATCTCCCGATAGTCACAAAAGTTGTCAAAACTTTTAGCCTGAGAAGCCGTGCCAGAACTAAATGGAACCCTAAGACAGCGAATAGGACGGATTTTACGCTCCAAGTTGAAAATGGCACCACAGCTGAACCCCTCCAAAATGACTCAACACCTCAATAAGATCATCACTGAATCTTTAAACAAAATCATCCAAAAAGGAGCCCGGAAGAACCCGAAGCCGTGGTAGTCTAAAGAAGTTAAGAAAGCCACCAAAGAAGGATGCATCGCTCGAAAAGTTGCCCATCTTGACAACGAGAGAAAGGGAATCTGGCTTGATGCTGCAAAGAAAGCAAGCGACACAATTAGGACGGCCAAGGAGAAATGCTGGCAGAAATTCGTCTCTGAAGACCTATCAGACCTTACCAACCCCAAAAAAGTCTGGAAACTCATCAAGAGCATGGATGGAAAAGCGTCTAAACCTATATCCGACATATGTAAAGACAAGGATAATGCAAATGCCTTCGTAATAGAGTATGCTAAAGTCAGCAGCCTCCCACGTATACGTACCATCGATCGACACATTTATCAAGCAGAAATTCAAAAATCTCCGAAGCAAGAAATGCGTTAAATGCCTAGGCTAACACTCAGGAATGTGTTGCATGTTTTGTGATGAGGATTGTGACGGAGATACCGAAAGACTGGAGAATAGCCACCATCGTGCCCATCGCCAAGGCCGGAAAACCAACCATAGACATAAAGTCATATCGACCCATCAGTCTCACAAGCCATATGGCCAAGATCGCTGAAAGAATGGTGAAGACCAGACTTTATTGGTGGCCGGAGAAAACCCAGGTCCTCCGACAAGAGCAAGCTGGCTTTAGATCTAACCTTTCCACCGAAAATTATATCGTCCGTCTCATCGAGGGAACACAGGACGCATGGAATCGCATGAAGCCGAGCGAAAGAATTGTGGTGATGCTCTTCGACTTTGCTAAAGCATACGATACTGTCTCGAGAAAAGCCTTTGCGGTCAAGATGAACCGAATTATGGTGCTAAAATGCTTCATTGAGTGGATCTTTGCCTTCATCAATGACGTGTTAATTGAGAATTAACTTTTCCTTCTCAAAACTCCGAAACTTCCCCCCAGAGACTACCCCAGAGTAGCGTTCTAGCGCCTCTCCTCTTCCTGATCTGGATCAAAGACCTCATAGATTTTATTCCAACCGAAGCTGAAGCCTTCATTTTCACCGAAGATCTTCTCCTGGCCGTCGTAACACAAAATTCAAAGCAGTGGAATTGAAGATGCAAGAAGCCGTAAGGCCGTCAAAGAATGGTCCAAGAAATGGAAGATGACCCTGGCACCGGAAAAATGTGAATGCATCATTTTTACTCAATGAAGCAAAAAAGCCAGTATCAAACTTGACATCAAACTGAACAACCATGTAGTCAACACTGAAATCTGCTACATTTCTTGGTGTCACCATCCCAGTGTTTCAAAAATTACAATTCTTTAAAAGAATTGCAAGAAATCTAAGAACTTTGAAAGTTCTTTCAAAGAAATATAAGTCACTTTGAAAGTTATTTCAAAGAAATCACTTACATTTCTTTCAAAGAAATTACAATTCTTTCAAAGAAAACTTATGTGATTTCTTTGAAAGAAATTTCAAATTTCTGTCAAAGAAAATGCAAGAAATCTAAGAATTGTAATTTCTTTGAAAGAAATGTAAGTTTCGAAACACTTGGATTGACAGGCTTCTTCAATTTAGCAGACATGTCGATAAGATCTAGAAGAAAGCGTCTTCGCACAGCAAGCAACTGTCGACCCTGGCTGGCAGATCTTTGGGCATGAACACAGATTTTCTGCGAAGCGTGTACATCACCTACATTTGATCGTGTATGGACTATGTAGCGGGCGCCTGGCTCCCTTCCACAGCCCTCTCCCATGTCGAGAGACTTGAAATAATCCAGAACAAGGTGGCTATGGTCATCACTGGATGCCCAGCCAAAACCAACATCGAAGACCTTTGTGAAGAAGCCAGAATTGAACCGATTCCTATCCGCGGGAAATTCAAAGGCATTACCCTCTATGAGAAAGCCATGCGTAGACACCCGCTTCACAAGATTGCCAACAAAGATCATGCCAGAAGACTCAAGACAAGCCAACCAACATGGAGGGAACTTGGGAAAGAGCTGCCACTAACACCAACACCCACATGCTGTCAAGAGAACACTTAAGTCCCATAACAGCTAAACCACTCTGAAAATTATCCAAGAACATGAGCATCCACATCATCACCACTCTACCAATCAGCAAGAACCAATCGCTGCTCGACCAAAGAAACATCGCCGTAAACTACATCACCACCCATGAACCTCTCGATCTCATCATCTGGACAGATGGCTGGGTAGTCAACAGTACTGAAAACGGAGGCGGCGGATTCGTCATAGAAGATCACAATAACACCACTGGCAAAGTTGTAGCGTGCATATACTGTACTAGTTTCAGAGTAGAGCTCTACGCTATTGATGCTGCCCTAGAAGAAGTCGTAAGTGGCCAATCAAGCCCAAATAAATCCACATCCTCACCGATAGCCAGTCATCTTTGGAAGCCCTCTCAAGTGGCCCAACCAACAAGAATAACACTGACACCACCAGAATCCTGGATAAGGTTGACCACCTTAGCTCCCACATTAGCCTCCAATGAATCCCTGCCCACGGTGGCATTGAATCCAATGAAAGAGCCGACAGAGTCACAGACCAAGCTACAAGAGAAACCCAAGATCACGTCCCAATTGGCCTTGATGTCATCACCAACTTAGCGCGTCGCAACACTATAAACACGAAAGCCAGAGAGAACTTCAAAAGCGACTTCAGAAGAAGATGGAGCGGCAGAGGCATGATCAGTAAAGAGCTCGAATCCACCTACCTTCGACAGAGCTGATAGTGTCAGCCTACACCAAGCAAGAATAGGGAACCTGACGATGACCAAAATGTTCTTCCATTTCATCAAGAAGTCCGACTCACCTGACTGCCAGCACTGCCCTGAGATAGTGGAATCTTCCGACGACCTGCTCTTCGACTGTTCCACCACGACAAGGCCAGAATGAAGACCCTAAGTCACCCACCTTACGATGACTGCCTCAAGACAAACTCCACACAAATTCCGAGATTCCTAGGACTGTTTGCGACCCGGAACTACACCCGCCAGAAAATAGAGAGAGAGACCTCCTCCAAAGCTGTTCAATGCTAGAAAGCTGTCAGCGGGATGTGTGACAATGACCGTGTTTTGGACTCTAACATAAACCCAGATCAACGCGGTTGGTATCACGCCTATTATTCGATTCTTGAACTCACCTGAATCACCTACCCACTTGTTAACGTCTACACCAATCAAAACTATTCAGACGATAATCACCACCGCGCCCAAGAAAAATAAATAGGGGGTTAAGAAGTTATCATAAAAACGACAAGACGCGATGAGATCACCAGATTATGACGAGGACACAACCTTTGCTACTCAAAATGGATGATGCTGATTATAGGACGACATCTATGGTAATTTGAAAAACGAAGACCAACATTTCATGCTTTAATTTTATTGTTTAAAAACGATTTCATTATATTTTGTAATGTATTTACATATTCCCCTTTTTTAATACATTGTTATATTTATATTTTTATTTTATATTTTGTTTATATTATTATTTAGTTTCAATTTATGAAAATAAGAAAAAAAGATGAGTAATATATAATATTATAATATGTTAATTTAAAAAATATACATATTATATACTAATTAAAAATAATATTGTATATTATATAATGTAATATAATAATAATAATATGTTTAAACAATCGCATTAGGTAATTGAAAGACAGAATCAAAAGCTTCAGCAGTGTAGTTATACTTATTTAAAATAGTATACACTTCATTTCTATCTTATCATGCACTAAGTTTTGCTTGATGCCAAGACATAAGATAATGTGTAAAAATAAGATGACTATCAAAAGAGTCACAAATATGATCCAAAATTAAGTTTATTCGTTGTGTTTCGTCGAGCGTTTTGAAAGCAATACAAGATTCCAAATCCATGTAGATATCAAGACGTACAAGTTGTGAAAAAGATTAATCTTCTGTAAGAGAATCATCAGTAGGTACTGAGTATAGAGCATAGATATTTGTTTTAATACTTCACCCTGTTAACCTTGTTCACCTGTTCACCTTGTTAACCCTGACTAATATCTATGGTATGGAGTCAAAAAGAATCATTGCTTTTCTCGAATTAATTGAAGTCTAGTGGATCGTTCAAAAGTAATAATTGATTCTATTAGAGTTTGTAAATATTTAGACTTTCTTCAACAGTTGTGTCGGATCCAATAGTGTCGTGATAGTTATTCTATTATTAAAGAAATATATGTTCCAACTTCAGTTGTTTCTCTCTAATTATTATAAATTTTACGTAAACGTAAATCTTTAGTGATGATATCAACAAGTCTTCTATCTCCATTACGACGACATAATGGTGAAGCAGAAGGTTCAATAAACACTAAGTCTAAAGTGCTAGTCAATTCATTCATATTGAACAGATTGTTTAATTTTAAAGTAACTATGATTATGAACAAATATAGGGGCCCGCAAAAAAAACTTCGTTTTTATATATATGAACAACAATTATATTCATAGATGCATGATAATATGCTTTGTATCTTGCAAAGATATCGATTGAAATCGTGTGTATTTATAAAGTAAATTGAGTACATCTATAAATCTAAAATTCATAGACATATATAATGCATTTCTTTAGTCTATGGTATGCATAGAAATGGAAAATTAAATTTAAAAATTAATACATCATTATATTCTGTCTTATATTCTGTTTTTGTATCGTTTACATGGCTACTTTGATGCTGTGAACCGAATTTTGTCTAGAGATCTGCATGAGAAATCTGTATGTTGCAAATGGATGCCACATGAATTATCAGAACATAATAAAGAAACAAGAGTTGAATGCTGCCAA